>OX388329.1:6177412-6451559 GCA_947579605.1 Athripsodes cinereus
CGTCCCTCGTCTGACTAACTGTCGTAACTGACTTTTTTGACAAAACTGAGTTATGACCGCCACCATGTATTTTGATTTGATACGCATGTTCTCACCGAAGATCACAGCTGTAGCTACTGCTGTTATCCTGGAACAGCTTTCTGATTTGTTGTCGTATCTACGAATTAATCAAAATAATATCTCACTAACGGACGTAAGTGCAGATACTACAGTTAGTGTGATTTTTTTATAAATGAAAAACATATCCGATGTAGGCCCTACCTTGAAATACGACACTTAGTATAGTCATTAACTGGGAATAACTTTTCATTTATTCTCACATAGGATAGCATTTTTCTTTGTTGGAATCATTTTAGTAGAGATTCTCAATATCCCGATCATAATTTAGTATAGCATAAAGTACTGAAAGAATTAATATGTCAAATATTTACGAAGTGCGGCACAACGTACAATTACAACGCGAGTACATCGTTAAACAAAAAAATTGGGACGAAAAAAACTGCTGGTTTGAATTCTAGAAGAAATTTTACAATTTATTAGCATCTTCTGCTAGACGGACAGCAGATATGCCGAACATTTTTTTAAATACACTGAGTGTTGGAAAAAAACGGTTAAACCAGCAATCGATAAAATAACTCCGACGAGGATTTTAGGAAAAGAAAATCGTGGCGGGCGCAAAACATTTTACATTGAAAGTGATCTGAGAATGAGACGCAATATTGAGGAACAAATTGAGAGATTTCCAAAAGTTGAGTCTCACTATTGTCGTGAAAGGACGACATGAAAATACTTGCATAGTGACTTGACATTGAGAAAATGCACGCTTTGTTTCTGGATACTTTGAAAAACAATCCTGAAAAACTAAGTTTTGTATCATACAGAAGAGTTTTAATATAAAAAAATCTGTCTTTCCATCTACCGAAAAAGGATCAGTGTAGCTAGTGTACGACATATTGCGAAGGCTCAGAAGATGTTAAAACTAAATTGAAAAATCAATAACTTAAGCATGAAAATGAAAAAAATACTTGTTAGTCCTGTTAGAATGGTTGGCAAAACAAAGGCTCAGCAAGATTCTGCAACACAGTGTGCTACGTTTGATATGCAGCAAGTTATCAACTTACCAATCAGCAATGAAAATGCAGTTTTCAATAAAAGACGTTTATTAGTATATAACTTTACAATATACGATATGTCTTCTGATGAGTGCTATCGTTTCACGTGGCATGAAGGTGCAAGCAAGAGGGGTTCCTCTGAAATTTAAACTACGTTTTTCTTTTCTGAATATGTATGATGAAAAATGTTACAAAAAAATATTTTTATTTGCCGACGACTGTAGCGGTCAAAACAAAAATTCAATAATCGCTTCTACCCTAATTTACTTTATAAATAATTCAAGAAATAATAATGAAATAAAATTACGTTTATCTGTTCCATGTCACGGACAAAGTGAAGGTGATTCGGTACACAGTGCCATTAACTATTCGCTTAAGAAAAGTGGTAACATCTTTGTCCCTAGTCAATTAGTTCCTATTTTCAAATTAGCAGGTAGAAACAAACCTTTTACCGTTACACCCCACAACTATTCAGATTTTTTGGATTTTAAGAAATTATCAATTGAGCTACGTCTTCTCTCCCTTCGAATTGACGACACAGGGCTAAATGTAAACTGGACAGAGATGACGTAATTTTCAGTAGAAAAACACAGTCTTACTAAGTTTTCTTTTAAAACTAGTGATGGTGAAACGAATTATCGTTCAATATCCTTGAACCGACAAGTATCTAAAATAATATTGCATAACGAGATTTCTCGACTCAAATCCACTCCATCTAAAATTTCCCAGGCAAAATATGCTGACTTGATGTCTTTGACTACTGGCGATACATCGATGATAAGATTACTCAAGGAGGCTGAGTTTTATAAGTCCTTCCATCACTAAATTCGTTATTTTGAAAATAATCACGAAATTTAATTTTAGAGTAAAAGAAACCGACGTGCGTGCATGAGAAATTGTATGACTGTGGAGGAAGCGAAAGAAGTATGTAAGGACAGATCTAATTGGCGTTCCGTTCTCTCTGCCTACCCCAATTGGGATACGGCGTGAGGGAAAAGATAGAATTTAATTTAATTTATTAACATCTGATGATGAGGATGAGAACTCTCGAACACCATAATCTGTATACTAATTTATTTTTTAGTGATTTACTATCATTTTATTTTCCATAAAACTGCTGTTATTACATTGTAAACACTCTTGTTAATTAATATACTTTCTCATATTATAAAATCGTTTTGTTTTAACCTTTGACTCTTAAAATAGTTAAGTCCTATCTGAGCACAACTAAATATGGCCATGAAAAAAAAATCTCACAAAGGGTCCTATCTACTTTGACGGCGCATAAAAAAAAATCCAATATACTTATGGAAATTAATTTATCATAAAAACGATTCAAAGATACATAAAAATACAAATAAAATAATAAAATACATTTAGAGTCTTTCGTATAGCTGGGAGAGACGAAACTATGCACGCCAAAACACTAAAAATGCTCTCCTGAACAATTTACATTTCACCAGTTACGACAGTTAGTCAGATGAGGGACGATGTGATAACCGCTTTTCACCGTTTTGGTTAAAGTAATATCGTAACCAGGTTTAGTTAGTATTGTATGTACGCGTCTTGCTGTTGTGTAATTAATATTCATATGAATTAAATTGCGTCTTGTTTATCATAATTTATTCAACACAATATTTAATATTGTATAAGCTCAAATTAATATTAACTATTTATGAGTTACTTAGTTTCATAAAGTATATCATGTTTCATCTTTATTGTTAGCGAAAAGTCTAATATTCGTAATATTTTATAGTATGTTCAAGTCTCCTTGCGAGGAACATCATAGAGGTAAATGTAATACAAAAAAAATTCACGAGGCGGTTTCGGTCATCCAGCGTACCTAATGCATGAGATTGCCTACTGGGGCCTGACCCATATTAAAAAGTTTTGCTTAGAAGAATGAATAAGTAAGAGACTCCGACTTCTGCGATATAGCGGTATAGAAATGAGTCTTTAATATACTGATTGATTTGACGTTTATTTTGTGAAACTCCATTTTAATTTATGTAAAAAAAAATAGTTCGAGTTTTACTATAATGAATAATATTGTGACCTGGTTTCGACTTACAAAGTGATTGTCAAACTTATTTTACTACATGCCGTCTTGTTACTTAAATACTACTTCCTATGACTTAGTCTAAACAATGAGTTTCAAAACTGTATGGGATCATATTTTTTAAGAACATTTTTTGCAATGGCTTTGTTAGTCAGAAACAACAGGTCACAATATTACTAAAAAGGGTCATTAATATGTTTCATACGATCTTGTTTATCATTACATTGTAGTATTTATCGCGTGTGGAGTAGTCATCTTATCTGTTTATTTATTTGGAAATAGGTCTTCAGACATAATTCATTATATTACGGGAATTTAATCATGCAAGTACAAAAAAGAACCAAAGAATTTGTGAAGTATCTCATATCTTTTTGGAACACACCTTCGCACCTGGGTCTCTTTCAATTGAATCTCCTTATTGTCCACCAAAAGTCTGGCATTTAAGAAACAATTATCTGTCAAAGCATATACACAATGATTTCTTTAAATTTTGAGATTCAAATCACTGCGCCCGTGATCTTTGCGGGATATACCGGCTTAAATCATAAATTATAATCCGTGAATTACACAACGTTTTCATATACTGTATGTATACAGTTTATATAGGTATCTCTTGTATATTATTCGTGTATGATAACAATACCTTAAGTAATTTGTTATGTATTCTGTTTATCACACATAGGCGATAATATTATTAATGCGTGGTTTCGCGGTCAATCTTAATCACAATTGTAATATAATATTTATTAGGTTGTACATAATTTGTCGGATCGTTCTACATAATTTTATTCACTTAAATATTGACAGTAAATGATTTTATTCCACCTTTCTTACAAAAAAATGTGAAATAAAATTGCTGAATAGGTATTTTTCGATGATGGGTTGTAAAACATTGCGTGTTGTGATTACGCTTTTTTATGAAGTCTCTTCTTCAGCCCGCATGTTTGCCTTTTCGTTTAAATGTGTCCGCTACCAACTTTAATAATTCTTATATTATCGAGTCTCATGCATTTTGTACCTAATTATTATAAAAATTCAAAAGCCTATACATTAATTAAATTTGGTTTTAATATATAATCAGTGAATGTGCTTTAAAAACCAAATTAAGTGTGAAATGTCAGTCAAGAGAGCTTTTTAAGTAGTAATTCAAGTAATTCTGAATAATTTCTTCCATCAATATTTAGTTCCTATCATTGACATTGGATTGAATATATTTAGAAAAAAATAATATAAATGTATGTATGTATACCATCACGGCATATCCCACAAGTGGGGTAGCCAGCAGACCAACTGCATATAAAACATGCAAGCTGTCTTCTCCGTGCCAATATAAAATCAAGACATTCAGGATGGGTGGCAAACCTCATCGCTGAATTTAAGATGTAAAGTGTCTTATTTTTTCTAACACCTGCCTTTTACAGGACACTCGAAAACTAATGGAGAAGAGTGGGAGACCAATTCTTTACCGGGTGCTCCACGGGTCTTTTTTTCTGAAGCCCTCTCTATTTGCCATCTCTCATAAACCTAGAGGCAGCTTACTGCAATATCTGGAACGCGCATATTATTACACATCAAACTATTTATGAAGAAAAATATGAGGAAATTTGTGTTGAATATAATAAAAAAATACTAATATTTAGTACTGGCTTCATTAATCACGATCCGATTTTCAAGATGTGGTTAAGAGCCGATTCCAAGGGCCAATTCAAGAATTTTAGTAGGAAAGGTTGTTCAGCTTACTCGGATGGTCCATGAAAAAAGACGTGTTTCAAAAAAAAAAACAACAGGCAGAAAGCATCACCATTTTTATGAATATCGGTTTTTAATGTGCTATTAGCCGGTTTTTCAGTAATTATAATAAGTAGCAAGTCGTACTCAATATCGTAAATTCAATCATGTTTTTCTATTTAAGAAAGATGTTCATGTAATGTATGAGTTTTTCTGTAATATGGAATCACATTGTAGATTACAAGATAAATTTTTGCAGTCTTCGGTATGTACCTGTTTAACATAATATATTTAAGCAGTTGACAAATTGCATGTCAATTTTTACTACTCATGAAAAATGTAATACTCAAAATCTCGTAATTCATTCGTTCAAAATGTGGTGTAGGGCTACACAGTGGACCAACCGCGTGAAATATACTGGCAAATCGTTCTCCGTGTCAGTAAAAATCTAAAGAACTAGAACTGAAGAAGTAAATTTTTTAAATGAGATGTTTCATTTATGCCTGCCTTTTATAGAACACTTGGAAATCTACAGTAAAGCGTGGGAGGCCGATTTTTTTCTCGCGAGCTTTAATCATTAATTGATTTTATTTAGCTGGATTGCAATGAATGGGAACTGATAAACTGCTTGTTTTGAAATTTTCCAGCAAGTCCTCTTATTTGAAATGACGTTATGATATGACTGAAACATTCGTAAGCTATACTTTTAATACCAGAGTTTATTAAAGCATACAATAATACTTGTAGGGACTTTCATTTGGATTCAATACATTTCCAATAATACTAGTTACAATAACAATAAACCGTCGTACTTGTTCTCTAAGTATCAATCTCTAATAGAAATTGTTTCAATGGAAATAATATCTTTTGCTCTTTCCAATTGTCGTATAAACTCAGATTATAGACAAAAACGATAAATTGCATGGATGTAGAGGAAGCAAAAAAGTATGATAGATCAATATTGATATATTATCTATTGATATTCTATTTTGGTTGTCTTCTGTTGTTTTATTTTAAAATTATAATGATAGATGTATGTTTGTAATATTGATTTGTTAATTTTGTGTTTGTTACTTAGGTTTTCTTAAGATATTGTACCTATGTAAAATATTGTGTAAAAGGCTAATTAGTCGTAAATAAATAAATATGGAGTTACGTTCTCTTTGCCTAGCAAACATTGGATATGGCGCGTTCTCTTTGCCTAGATAACATTAGATATTAGTGTAGTATTGCAAGTGAAGTATTGTATAGATAATAAATAAAGTCCACATCGCCATCTACGAGACTCCTTTTGGCCGAAGATTGCTAGGAAGGCCACTTTAAAGATGGAAGGATAGTGGATCTTCATCGTCGCAATAGGAGACAAATTCAGAACAAACAGATCAGTGAACCAGCAGAAGAAGAAGATAATCAAAATTTATTTAATCGCAATGTTTCTTGGAGTCCCGGTGTAGAATTGGTTTTCAAGAAGTTTTTGATTATTCTTTTAAGACATAGTAAATGTTCCAATTTAGCGATGCGGTTTATGCCACTAATTCTGCGTGTTTTATTGTTTATGGGTTAGAGAGTATAAATTCTATGATCAAGACGTTCAGTCAGTCTGTTGGTTACTTCTTGTGAGAGATGCCGTGACGTTATGGATAGAACTCAGGTTATTGTTGATAAATTGTTTGTTTGCTCTTATTGCCTACCATTATATCCAAACAATCTTCTATCTTTGTGTGTGAGAACTTCTTACTATAAAGTGTTTGTTATGTTTCTATCTAGTTCATATATTTATGCATTAAAACTTCGCAGAAGTTATAAACTTCGGATGTGGGTCGGTTTTCAGTGTCTCTTCGATATGTTTTGAGTTACTATTATCAGTAAGTTTAGAGATATGAATAGTATTTATGTATGCAGTTGTATTTACCTGCAGGTGTTCCACTAACTTATATTCCGCTTACGAGAGATGTTTAGATTATAAAGTTCTATAGATTGTACTTGCTCAAATATCTCTCGGCTGTGTTTTGACAGCATCTAAAGGTTCGTTATAATTTTCTAAGTAATAATAAAACACTTTATTGTAAAACAAATTTGTATTTAAGGCGTACATATATTGCCTTGAGGCGATGTCTTTCAGTGAACCTAGTATGAATCAATGTGATAGTGATTTTGATAAGCGACGTTTTCTTGGTGAGACATACTATTTCATGATTTTTCACTTATGTTAATGAATTTTAAGCTTATGTAATTTTATAATATCACTGACAATAATTTCCATTTATCAAAAAATAATGGTTCATTCCCGGTGTTATTTATTATTTATCAATAAATTTGGGTTAGTCAGATTAGTGATGTTTTCTTCGACCTACTGGAGCCATCTTTTGGAAAAAACAACACGTGTTGAACGTCCCACTGTGTGCTAAGTGCTAAAGATTATGAAATTTACTCTAAATGTTTACACAGTACAAAGTCATTATCAGATTGTCATCGTTGTATCTATTTCACGGAGATACCAAATTATTTGAACGTTTGATAACGATTCAATTGTATTGGTAAGACTCCGTATCACAATTTGTACACGCCATTAGATTAGGAGTAATATTGTCCTCGCGATAATATTCAATCAAATGTATTGCTTTATCTTTGATTATTTCTGTAGTTGATAACTTGAATCGATATAAGATTGACGTTAATCTAGACAATTGTGTTAATGAAATTGTTTCTTTGTGATTTTATTTTCATTCTTGCATCACTCATTGATGTGTAATAATATATCGTCGTCATTTCCTTAATCGTTTGTGTTTATATAGTTTAAGCGTCTACCAGTATTCCGTTTGTAGTGAATCTGTGTCTTTTTAATTCATGTTCTGTAGATGATTTAATCATCATTTGTGTGCAGTGTAGTGATAAATTTTATAGTTTGTTTGTTGTTGTTGTTTTTCATATTTAAAAATGGATAAACGGAATAGTGTTGAAAATACTGTTAGGCGTGCCATGTACGCCTTTGAAAGTCGTGTGGGCAAATCAAAATCAATATCTTCAAAAAGTTTTCATATGCCTGATGAATTGGATGTGTTCAAAGTTGATGTTTTAACAGCCATCAAAAACCTCAGAAATGAACTGTTAAAGATTCTATTGAATAATCAGAAGAATACCGATTACGAAAACTCAATAGAGGCGTTAAGAAAAGATATAGAACAATTAAATAGAAGAGTTGAAGGTTTGGAAGCAGATTACAGGAAAAGAACTTTATTGTTTGATACATTAGAAGATTTTTTCCAAAATTATGACGATGAACTCGACAGCAGTGAAGATGAAATTGTTGAAACTAGTGAAACGCATTCAGTAGGGAGGTCTGCCAAACAATCAACATGCAAAGTTGACGAACCGCATCCGAAAAGCGGCAACAACATTTCAGTGGTCCCATTGTTTTCGGAAGTTCTCAAGGAAGATTTACGGATAAGCACAATCGAAGAGGATGAGTCTGAAGATGAAACGGTATTTAAATGTTTTAATTACCTATTTATTTATCTTGTTCGCTTTAATATGGGTTAGAGATCTCGTCTGTTTATTGATTGGATTTGATTTGAAAGTGTTTCTCTATGAATTTGGGATGTTATCAATTTAGATTAAAAAATGAATAAATAAATATATACGAAGCTAGAGGAACATAAAATATTGAAATGTGCTTGAAAATATACATGTAAATGTACAAAATAATCATATTCAGATGCATACACGCAAATTATCTTGGTGGGTTCGTACGTTATATGCAACGGGAGAGTAAACATTTTTCGAGCCGTTTTGTTTAGTGTAAGTTCCGTTTTGAAAATTAATGCTACGAAGGATTTGAATTTTGAGATGCCGTATTATTAAATAGCTTGAATTGGGTCAGATGATTTCCTAGATGTAAAAAAGTAACGGAAATTTGCATTAAAGGAGAGGATTATCATTCAAGTTACCAAAAATGTATAAAACAAAAAAGTCATCTGATTTCTAGTTACAATTTATTCGATAATGTTTAGAATCGCACATGTTCTCTTGGATTTTCTTTCCACTGCGACGGACGTATACATTTTATTATTAATTAGCAGTATTATTAGTAAGTTCATTAGTATATGTGTCATATATGTTGTCTAGATATTATTATGATATATAGTTGTATGAAACTGAAGGCTGTAATGCTACCTCACTCATCATACTTACTTAGAACAAATTACTTTGAGGACTGTAATCGATCCACCGCAGAGAGTAAATATTGAAACGTATACAGTGTTACTATTAGTATTGTTCTCAGTGTCAAACATTCACATTGAAATTTCCTTACTATTATTATAAGATACAAGTTCATAGTTAAGGTAGAAATAACGGCTATTTAAAAATAACGTAACGAAAAGCGAATGATATTTACTCGTGTTTTAATTCTATTACCAAACAGTAGTGGCCTTTTTGTGATAAATATGAAAACAGTTTCAAATATATATTTTTAATTTCTTTGATAAATACTTAAGACTATGGTCTCTTGAACATTTTCATTTGATTTGCCATCCATACACCAATATAGTATCAAAACACGTAATTAGATTGTCCGTTATCTGTATTAATAACAATTAAAAAGTTTAGCCAAAGGACAAAGATAATCAAACGATTGACAACTTTATTAAGTTGTCTTTTGAACAATAAAGTCTTACAACTTTGTCCTTAAAAGACAGATTGTAATTTAGTTTTTAATGGAATAGGTATAGCAAACTGTCATGGTAACACCCACGACTGGAGTTATCGGTGTAATTTTAACACGTGGAACTCAATATTTTATGATGACAACGTCACCTTATTTGGTGGTTCACCAGACGGGATAGATGCCATACATTATCCGTGCTGAATTGAAGATATTAAATGTCCCTTAGATTCCTCTCGTACACTAGTCGCTCGAAAATCTTTCAGAAAAAGGTATTACACTAATTTTATTCCGCGAAGGACAATTACACATTGAAATACTGTTAACTATAATAAAAAATCAATACTTACTTTTACGGTTCTACACACTTATAGGACTACAGAAATGGTGTAATAGTTATTTTATGTGGGTGTCGTCATATTGGCTATTATTTTTTTATCTTTTCTTAGAAAACAAAATTGCGTTCCAAGTCACTATTAGAAAGTTTCATAATCATTGCAAAAATTAAACTTTTCCATCATATAAAACTTTATCAATATGACCTCTTTAGTACTTAGAAAAGTAGGTAGGTACCATCCTAAATTGTTATGGACTTAGTTTTATTTGTCTAATTTAAAAACTCAAGTTTTTTATCCAAAATCAACACTATTTGCTGTTATTTGTCGGTACACCCTAAATCAATATTTATATTAGTAAGAATTATGTTTAACCCAAGCCAGAAAGTAAATCTTTGGAAATTTTATCGGCATTAAGTTCAAGGCTACAAGATTGTATTTTCCTCACTTGTCAAATATGATGGATTGTCGTGTAGGTTAGCTCTTTATGATGTTATCTTCACTTGCACTCTCAATTTATGAACCATAAAATGGAAGGAACGGAGATAACAATCAAAGTATTTCAGGTAAAATTTTCACCTTATTGTTCAAGTAATTCACGTTTATCAATATTAATTTTCCATTATTCAGTTAGAATAATGACAAGAACATCTTAGTATGAAACGACTTCTATCTATTCTATTCTCTCACGTCGTATCTCAAGTGGGGTAGGCAGAAAGAACGGAACGCCATGTAGGTCTGTCATTACATACTTCTTTCGCTTCTTCTACATTCATACAATTTCTCATGCACGAATGTTGATTTTTCTTACTCAAAACACGGCCGTTCTTGAGAATTTGAACCACATGGTTAAGCCAAGCCATGTAGTTCTCGGGCGCCCGCGCTTCAATTTTGCAATCCCAATGGAAGTTCCTTCTATGCATAATATTGTTGAAAGGACGTAACACAATGTTGACGAATGAATATATACAGTAATTACTCTAATGACTACTGTTTGTGTATTATATCACGTATATAGATAGATACCCATTTACACCAACAACGCTGAAAGCTCTTGCATTCATTCAGTTGTGTACTACTAATGCAATCACTGAGTCTTCGACGAGTGCTCGTTCGCCTTGTGTTTCTAATTACTAATAGAGAGCACTGATGGAATGGTCGATTCATCACTGTTAGACACAGAATGCATACGAATTAATGTTCGGATTGGCATTGTAACGACATCTTGTGCACTATTGTAATTAAAATCGGATATATCATCCTGTCTTCGTATTAGATCTATTATACATACACTACTGCTTTTATCTTCTATACCTATACAACCTTACTAACAAACAATATTTAATTACTATTCCCACTGCTAAGCCTGAATAAATTACATCTCACTCACATATAAAAATAAGCGTTGCGTAATAATGAATAGGTTGCGGGTTACTAATTTTACGAGTTGAATTTTGTTAAAATGTATATTTAAATGCATTTATTCAGTAGACTTGGGCGAAATATAATATCAGTCGGTTGAATGAGGTTGATTTGATCAGCTTAATAAATCTTAAGCATATTTGAGGATTTTCAATGTGAATGCGCAGTTGGGGTTATATTTTTATTTTACGATGATGATGTATGATGATGTTTTCGGCGCCGTTTAATGGAGCATCCATCACACGGGCGTAATTCTCTATAATCACTTTTAACCGCGTATACAGGAGAGAGTTATGTTTTAAGTGTTATTTTGTTAATCTTACTGGGTAGGTATTTTTATTAATAAAGTGGGGCCGTTTTTATTTTATAAAATAAAAATAATGACAAATGGAAGTGAAATATTATTTTAGGGGATTTACGCAAAGAGTTGTCATTTTTAACATGTATTATATTACTATTATTATTTAATGTTTAACGTACCGTTCCGTTAAAAGCTGTCAAAAGTTCTCGAGACACGGGCGAGCTTATGATAAATTAAAGAGTTCTTATTTTCAGACTATTACGATATTTTTTTTTTATTTTGGTTTTTTGTGTACACACTGTCGTATATGTCAAATTTATACCTATATGTGTCTCCATATAACAAAAATAAAATATAACTTTTTTCATCCAAAAGTTTCATTAAATAACTAAATTTATCCAGTGATTCACCTTCATGTTAATATGTTTATATTGAGTTCAAGCTCAAGACTTTCTATTGATTGTCAATGTCTTTGTCTTGTATTCTTCCGTGTTTTGAATATAATATACAGTCTATCAACTAATATTCCTTTTGTTTCCTATTAATGCAATTTCATTCTGGCCCAATGGATTCAACGGTAAATTTCTAAGCCAGTTAGCTGCATCGGTGGTCACCTCACGTAGGTCCAAACAAAGCCATACAGGAGACACTTTACAATATGGTTCATTGTATGGCATTGTGAGCCGCATTCACACTCAGGACTAGAAGACATTCCTTTTGAAAAAGGTCGTTATATAAACTGTTTGCTTATTTGACAGAAAACATTCAATATATTATTTTTTACAATACATTTCGATCATAATGACATTGCTGGATGTTTTGTATCGATACAAGTTAACAATATTAATAATAGTCTTTTTTACGGGTACTGAAGAAAATATAAATTTTTGATCAGTCTTAGATCGAAACTTGCCAGATTTATTCATTTTCAAAGTGTAGAAGCTTTAAGAAATGTAGGTAGGTATATTTATAATCATTACTACGTATTAAGTCGCAATAATACACGTACAATTTTCATTCTCACCTGCCCTTAAAAGTTTAAATGGACGTTGTGTTATGATAGATAATATCATATATTTTTGCTATGTAGATCTTGCCTGATATCTTTTATCGATTTAAAAACGCCTTTGATGTTTCATCAGAATTACGGAAAAAAACAGCGAAAGAAATAATTAAAAAAAAAACTTTTTCAACTTCCACTCCTTATATTTTCGAGTTGTAACTTAGTACACTTGAACAAATAATATAGATATACCTACTTTAATACCTATTCCATTATGAACAACAATGGGGTTCGTTCCAGTTTTCTGTGGTAACAATTAAATCATTTTTCATTTTTATATTCTATTCCTTTATTATTATTTTTATTCTTTTTTGTTATATTTGTTCCGGCCGCTAATCCAAACCATTTATTATTTTCAACGAGCGTTTAATTTTATTTACCCGTGATACATTTGAGTTAATTTTTCCTCCAATTAAAATTTCTATTTACAAACATGCACGTGAATTCAAATTCATATAATTTATATTCCTCAAATAAGTACAGTACAATACGATACATTTCATTTTGTATAGGTACGACAATCACATATTTCATTTTGTATAGGTACGACAATCACATATTTCATTTTGTATAGGTACGACAATCACATATTTCATTTTGTATAGGTACGACAATCACATATTTCATTTTGTATAGGTACGACAATCACATATTTCATTTTGTATAGGTACGACAATCACATATTTCATTTTGTATAGGTACGACAATCACATATTTCATTTTGTATAGGTACGACAATCACATATTTCATTTTGTATAGGTACGACAATCACATATTTCATTTTGTATAGGTACGACAATCACATATTTCATTTTGTATAGGTACGACAATCACATATTTCATTTTGTATAGGTACGACAATCACATATTTCATTTTTTATAGGTACGACAATCACATATTTCATTTTGTATAGGTACGACAATCACATATTTCATTTTGTATAAGTACGACAATCACATATTTCATTTTGTATAGGTACGACAATCACATATTTCATTTTGTATAGGTACGACAATCACATATTTCATTTTGTATAGGTACGACAATCACATATTTCATTTTGTATAGGTACGACAATCACATATTTCATTTTGTATGGGTACGACAATCACATATTTCATTTTGTATAGGTACGACAATCACATATTTCATTTTGTATAGGTACGACAATCACATATTTCATTTTGTATAGGTACGACAATCACATATTTCATTTTGTATAGGTACGACAATCACATATTTCATTTTGTATAGGTACGACAATCACATATTTCATTTTGTATAGGTACGACAATCACATATTTCATTTTGTATAGGTACGACAATCATATATTTCATTTTGTATAGGTACGACAATCACATATTTCATTTTGTATAGGTACGACAATCACATATTTCATTTTGTATAGGTACGACAATCACATATTTCATTTTGTATAGGTACGACAATCACATATTTCATTTTGTATAGGTACGACAATCACATATTTCATTTTGTATAGGTACGACAATCACATATTTCATTTTGTATAGGTACGACAATCACATATTTCATTTTGTATAGGTACGACAATCACATATTTCA
The DNA here is from genome assembly GCA_947579605.1 of Athripsodes cinereus. Lineage (NCBI taxonomy): Eukaryota > Metazoa > Arthropoda > Insecta > Trichoptera > Leptoceridae > Athripsodes > Athripsodes cinereus. The sequence goes on from OX388329.1 coordinate 6,191,683, forward strand.
TTTTGTATAGGTACGACAATCACATATTTCATTTTGTATAGGTACGACAATCATATATTTCATTTTGTATAGGTACGACAATCACATATTTCATTTTTTATAGGTACGACAATCACATATTTCATTTTGTATAGGTACGACAATCACATATTTCATTTTGTATAGGTACGACAATCACATATTTCATTTTGTATAGGTACGACAATCACATATTTCATTTTGTATAGGTACGACAATCACATATTTCATTTTGTATAAGTACGACAATCACATATTTCATTTTGTATAGGTACGACAATCATATATTTCATTTTGTATAGGTACGACAATCACATATTTCATTTTGTATAGGTACGACAATCACATATTTCATTTTGTATAGGTACGACAATCACATATTTCATTTTGTATAGGTACGACAATCACATATTTTTCCGCCTAACTAGGCTAGAGCCCTTGTCGGGGAGCATTGCTCAAACCATTCAACATATACCTATTTCACTCTTTATTTAAATAATATATTATTAGGTATATTTTATTATTTCATCTTATATAGTTGTGTCGGAGAAAAACAACACTAGGTATAAAAATTAAAAATAAAGATATTTCACTGAATTGTACCAAGATTTTATCAAGATGACTTAGGTTTCCACCAACTTTCAAGAATTTGACAAATACATTACGTGTCAAGACGAGATATAACACATCCTGGCTCCCTTTAAAAACATGTCGGTAAAACTTAAATATCATTATCATTTATTTTTTATTATTATGGATCTAAGCAAATATATACCTACAAAAGTTATATATTTGCTAAACTCCAGTTCGTCGGTAGCCTGGAGGTCTCGGCCTCGTGAACAAGGGGTCCGTGGTTCGATCCCTGGTACCGGCAAACTCCCCTTTCACGACACAAGCTTTTAGCTTACTGTGAAAGGTGTATAAGGTTGTATTTAGGTTTATTTCAAAACCCAGATATATCTTTTTAAAAAAAAAAACATTACACAGTTATGTAATCAGCTAATTATTATTTGAATTAAGTTTGCTTCTCTTATTTATTTATTTATTCATTCTTTACTGTACATTGATAAAAAACAATTACATAAAAGGTATACATTCAAATTAAATACAATCAATATACAGAGGGCGAGTTTATCGCAACGGCGCGATCTCTTCCAACTAACCCAAATACCTATATAAATATGTTTCTCTTGCAGTGTTTGTAAATACAAAATCACTGTAAAAAGATTATGGAGCATTGCCACTATCTTCAAAAAGATTATGGAGTATAGTCACTTAAACGATGTCAAGTTGAAATGGTGGTTTTGATTTGAATAATTTTTGACGTAATTTTTTCTCTGTGGATATCTCAAAATATATAACACATTGACCAAAAAAGTGATGTTGAACTCCGGTATACAAATATGTGCTATAAGTAGTTTGATATAAAAGGGTTTGTTTTCACCAGAAAATCCCATTTTCTGTGAATTTCCTTTTAGTCAGTTCACCTCAAACCTTTTTTATTATTAATTTACATTATTAAGAGTTTTCTATTAAACTCTACATATATTAAACTTTATTATAACATTTTCATGATTAATGAATTCCGTATGATAAACATAATGTATTCTTCCGACACCTTTGATCAATATATATTTTTTTAATTTTCTTTAAGAGAAAGTATACACAAGTAAACTGTATTTGTAAGAATTTAATTGATTCATTCACATCTTCCCCCGAAAGTCTAGGGCAGATACCACCATACCAGTCTCATCCATTTCGAGCGTCTTCACACCATTTGAGTCACTTCTTCTCGCGACATTCTTAGCGTTATGTTAACAATGTGTTATAAAAAACGGATGACCAGGCCCTAGGAAAGCTTGTGGACGAAATAACTGTGCTCTTTTTAGCCAACTGTCATTTTGAACTTTTTCAAAAAATTCCGGACCAGGTAATTATTACAGTATTTGCAATACTACTGTAGAAATCATAGGTCTTATTGTTTTCTTAGTTAACTTAGAAATTTTAAAGTGCATTTATGGATTTGTTTTTCCATATTCGTGTGACAAAACTTGGTGTTTGTTATAGTAATAATATTGCATGATTACTCTGTTCGTGAGGCACGTTTAGGGAAGTAATTTTTCTCATTAAACACTGTCGGTTTGACTTTCTAGGGCGCTTTACGGTGACTTTATTCTCGTTTACAAGTATACGTCGTCTCACAGATTAGACGGTGTAATATAATAATTTCAGAAAATTTATTACAAAATTAATCTTAGTTTATAATAAATCTAAATTAATATACCCAGAAACATCCCCTAACACTTTTGCAGTAAGCAAAACACTTGCGTCGTTAAGATAGTTGGGTTAGTTGGAAGACATCGCATTTTAGCGATAAACTCGCCCTCTGTATATTGAATTGTATAAATGATATGTTCTATGTTAATTTGTATTATTGTAAACAATGTACAGTGAAGAATAAAATAAATAAATAAATAAATAAGATAGATTTAGTCGGCAAATTGAGAAATAGAATCCGGCATTTTAAAATTGAAAGTCTGAGATGTTTGTTACGCTATTTTTTTGTTAATTTCAACAGTTTACACTCGCGACTCGTGCCAAACTGATTATTCTGATAATACTGCCAGTATATGATTTTAATCTCTCTGTGAAAAATATTATACTTTCTCAAATCCAATAACTGTCTCCTCTCTCGGCAAAAGATTAAAACCTACGCGTTTTGATTGATATTTTTTGCTTTGATCTTTTAAATGTAGGAGATAATAATATGTTATACGCTCACATATTAAATTTGTAATATAAAATAAGTTAAATAAGCATCTAATCTCGCTTTATTGATTTTTCAAAGACGCTCTACGTTACGTTATCATTTATATGATATTTATAATTGGTCTCCTAAACTCCTATGATTCATACGATTATATTATTTCCAAGTTCTAAATCGTCTGATAAATTAAGTTAAGGGGCTCAGGGAGAATTTAGAATCGAAAAAAAAATAATGCCAACAACGATATCAACTTGATGTCTTGCTTATGATGACTGCACAGTTCTTATATTGCTTTAACCTTAAAAAAATAATCTCCTAGCCTTTCTATCTTTAGTTTATAGTTTTAACATTAATGATCGAATTTGAAACATACCTCAACTTTCATTCACATATTATATTCAAAGTGTCCTATTGGTAAGTCATGTTCTAAAAGCATTAACTCTACTTTCAATTAATTAGAGTTTTATGTTATTTCATATTGCATTCAACAACGCTAACGCTATTTAATTTGCATATTTAAATATTGTGAATCACACGACTGTTTTGTATTGATTAACTTTGTTCCGTGCTTTATTTATATTTATTGAGGTTTTTAAGAGGGAATTACTTGTGTGATATTATTAACCAGCGAGCGTGATGTATAATGAGTATTGTCACCATAAAGTAACTATATTCAGGAAACACCAACTAAATAATACTCCGGTAAAAATCAATGATGTCATCGTCTATATATTTCGTTTAAAATAGAAATTCGTCCATATGGCTCCTTAAAGTTCATTAATTTATTCCCTCTAGTGGGGTAACCAGCGAACCAACTGCATGTAATTAAGATGCAAGTCGTCATCCTCTCCGTATCAATAATAATTAACACAGAATGAGTGCCATACCTCGTCACTGAATTGAAGGTGTTATACGTAATTACATGTAGTACTTAAATTTGACTTTTTAATGTATAAAATACTTAGTTAATTAATATATTTTAGAATAATTCCCTGATTTTTCGTAGTTGTAATCAAATATTAATATCCTTTTCAAAACAGATTTTAATATCACCAACACAAAAGAAACCTGAAGAAATCTCATTCATCTCAAGATACTCGAGTTTTGTTTCCATAGAACAGCCCTAAAGAATTTGTATCAATTATTTATCAACTAAGAATTGGAAGACAATATTCTAAGCATGAAACATTCAACTTGTGAATTTCAAGAAAAGCTTAACTTGACATCTATTAAAAACATCATTGAAGAGTTTAATTTATGTTTTGGAGACGAGCTTTGAGACATGATTTATCAATTTAGAATGTGCTTCTGTCGCTATAGAGAATTGAACCTATTATAATTGTTCTTGGTATTGTTAGTTAATCCACATTGCTTGTATTCATAAGTGATTAGTGTTAGTATAATTAGTTGACTAGTGATGATTATTATCCTCTCGTACCAATATCCTTTATTAATGTAGTGTCTGCATTGATTGATGTTAGCAAATTATCAATTATAAATAATGTATATTACTGATTCCATGTATCCATCGCCTCTGTATTAGCTATTAAACTAAACAGCTAGGCAGTTGGCTTAACGACAGCATTCAATTGAATGCCTAGTCATTTTTTGTTTAAATCCCATTTGAAACGGCTAACTAAAAAGCAGCCAGATCGTTCAAAGTTTGTTCGTTTTTTGCCACTGTGGTGCTAATAGTGCTGTTTTCAATAATCTCGTCTAGAACTGATGTGATTTTGCGATAAATACTTACTTCCGATGGCCGAATAGCCCTTGTAGGACCTTTGCCTCCGAAACAATAGATCTCCAAGCCTTTCTATCCTGAGCAATGGACTGCCAGTCGTCTTTAGAATTGAGCTCCTCCAGATCTCGGTTGATGTGATAAATACAACAAGATAAATTTGAATAAATTGATTTTGCTTAGAGCTATTATGGGAATGAATGGTAAATATGAATATTGCGCTTGTTTAAAAAAGTAATATGCACCAACACCATTGGAAACAGTAAAACTGTAATTTAATGAAAAAGCAAAGTAACCAAACACTATCCAGCAACTTCTTAACAATTGCGATGTACAATGTGGCCGATGGATCGTCAGTCATTACTTCTATTAGTCATTTAGTGTACCGGCTAATTTAATGATCGGGTGGTGACATAATATTTACTATACCCTTGAGTGAATCGAATCATCATCTGTACTATCAATAGAATACTATAATAACCTTTGAGAATAATAATTGTAATGTAAACTGTTTGAAATCCCGACATAAATATTTTATCCCTAAAACAATAAAAGTGTGGCTTTGTATTCTTGCATTACATATATTTACTTAGGAAACCAATGTTCTTCATTATGATTTCGGTCTTTTTAATATATTTCTGTATTATAAGTTTGGATATGTATAATTTATTATCAATTGTATATTGCAGAAAGCACTGCTAAAAATATGATAATTTGTCCTCAACGCATCCACAGTTCAACCTAGCTTATTAAAGGTGGTTAAATTTTCGACAGTTTGTAGTTAGCTAAATTTAATGTAACTCATGTTTCTAGTAATTAATAATTATATTGATTAACAATTGTTCCACTTAATCAATTTTATGTGTTGAATTAAATATAAACCTGGTTATAATATGATTCAGTCACCTTATTTATTGGCGGACAAATCCAGTTTAAAAATCTGGCGAATTTTAACGTATAATGAAACACATATTAGCTCCCTTTTAACAATAGAAGTAATATTATTCACACCTTCCGTCCTCTCTCCCCATTTCCTCGGTCTCCACTTCTTCTTTTCGTCTCCTCTTCCCTGTACTTATCGTCTTTGTGTAGGTATATAAATTTTACCGATATTTTAAATTCCATAATTATTATCTATTAATATTTAAGTGAAACAACATACTCTGTATGTAAACATTATCCACGAAAATTTTATTTTTTACCCATTTTTTTTCATTTATTGTTTGCTGTATATTGGCTCTATCATCAATCATTACAGTGTATCATAAAAATACCGGTTCTATCTATCTGTCTATCAATAATTAGAATGAATGTCTTAAACGCATTGCCGGGGATTATTATTTAATTTTTTTTAATTACTATTTTGTATGACATCAGCTAGAAAGCGAAGTCAAAGCAGTGGCGAGCCAATCTTTTTTATATGTCTACAATTCGACTTGCTAATTTTGAACGGATATAAAAGTACAAAATGAAATTTGCGCGTAGTATAATCTCAGTAGTAGAGCTACTCAGGTTCGTTTCCTTATAAAATAATCTTAAGGACACTGTTATTCCGTATATTATTTCGAATTTTATGAAAATGGAATATTTTCTGTGTGATGTGACCACGTGAAAGTTGCACCAATAGCAATTTCATGCTTTCGCTTGATTTAAATTATTTGTATTTTTTCTTATATTAACATGTCTTTTTATTTAAATGTGTTTTTCGTTTGCTTTATCTTCTAGTTTGTTAACACTTCAGCTATTCTTGGTTTAGTCCTAAATATCAATTTTTTTTCCTTAAAATTGTTTGTTCAACATTTTCCATTGTTTTTTGTTCCTTCTCTTTTGTAAGTAATTAGATAATTTATTTCCCTGGTCGCAGTTATAAGATATTCCAACTAAAACAACATTTGGGTTCGCGTGTTGAAGCACATCTGTGGACTAATGATATACAACTCTCGGAGGAGTTTGACAAGATTACGGTAGTTAAAATCTTGACCTTGGATATGACACATGCAATTGAAGCAAACATTCTAAAAGCGAGTCAATATTTAATGGGAAAATTATCCCGCGTTGTCTGAAGTCTTGAGAGACTCAAGTCATTAAACGTTTTTGCCGGTTCTGTTCGAAACGTTCCCTGAAATTTATTTGAGATGGTAAAACTTTTTTATTTCACTTGTTATAACTTAGCGGCTTTTAAATTGAGTTCAAGGAGTCTCTCGAACAAACAAAAAATAAAGGAAAAGTGCTTTGTGCCTTTAATCTTCCAATTTTAAACCCTACGAGTAAACGGGTGGAAGTATTTCTGTTCAGAATTTCAAAAGCTTGCCTACATGAATAAAGTATGTTCCTAACCATGTTCTTTTTATTCACACAGATAATGATGACTGTATTTAATTATTATATTATTTTTGTTCTGAAGAAATATTATGATTCAGTGTTTAATGTTTTGTTGTAAATGTTACAATTAAAGTATGAAAGGAAATTCAAATTACCTACTACTACATACAACATATTACGTATACCTACACACATGTAATAATTATGTACGGAGGCAGTTGTGAAATTGCTCTACCGCGGTTTCAATTCTCTCAAATCTCTACCTATGTATTCGTTCCGTATATTTTTTGTTTGTCTTCAGAATGTTTAACTCGGACTGTTATCACTTAGGTAAACTTTTACTAGGTTCATCCATCACTTCACCATAATCCGCTTTGCTTTGTTCTAACTCAGAAGTTTTAGGTACATAGTACCTATAACTTTGTTGTCCAGATTTTCGTTATTATTACATTTTTTTTATTATAATAATAATTTTACTTTTGTACTTTTTTCATTGTTCATTTGCTTATTGCTTTAATCTCGTCTGTTCTCCACTTAAAGTAATGTGTTGTTTTGAAAGTTTTGACATATTATATATAAATTTGTTACAATACCAGAAACCCTTTGTTTATCAGTGTATATTTGAGAGAGTATGTCTATTTCCATAATTTTATTATACCTCGTTGTCATTGCGATGTAGAGCGCTTCGGCTAGAATTGATTTATTTATTGAACATCTCGTTTTCGTAACACCCGCCTGGATGATGCCTCAAGGGCGCTTGTGTATATACTTATATCTTTCTACCACTTCTGCTCCTACATCCAGTTTGTAGTGTATTCATATACAATACAATACAAATACTCCTTCAAGTTACCTAATAACAATAAAATGATATGTGTATATTTACTCTAGGGCGGTTTTCTTTTCACGCAGAATCTTTACTGTGATCACCGCTTTTCCTTGAAACTTTATTTTATGTCATTGAATTGAAACGTTTATATAATATCAAATTTAAAAGTACCCTCTCATAACTTTTCTTTTTAATATTTCAATACCGCGGTTAGAATTTTTCTTTTGTGTTGTATAATATTACATATTAACAAGTAAGTGCTACTTCTTGTATTTGTTCAGCCTCAAGGCCTTCAGTTATCATTTCAGACAGACGTTTCGCATATCAGCAAAAGTTTGGCGACGTTTGACTTTGTATGTCAAGTTTCATCAGCTTCATACAATACCATGACGTATAATTAATACAGTCCTTTGTTATCAGATTCTCTTGTGAGATATCGATAAACTCACTAGTTGTTCACGTTCCTACTTATGTTTCATTTCTCTTCTTAATTGGATAATTGTGAAGAAAGTTGATACCTAAAGTGCCCGTTGATTTTTTTATTCAAATTTTCGAGTGTCCTGTAAAAGACAGGCATTCGTCGCGTTTAACATATTCAATTTAGCGATTCGAAATGCCATTCATTCTAAATGTCTTAATTTTAATCGGGATTTGTGTAGTATATTCACTGCCTACCCCACTTGTGGAGAAGCCGTGATAAATATTACCGAAAAGGTGTAAACTTCTAGACTAAATTTTTCTCTATTCCACTATAAATAGTATAACGTGAATGAACGTCACAGAGCTTATCTTCTACTGTACAAAGCTTATCTTCTACTTCAAATTACCACTCGTACATCCAAACTATTTTCACGTAATATAAACAAATAATTCACGTTTGTATATAAATAATTCTTGTATTGAATCGAAGAATATTGGCACTCGATGTATTGCAACATTTATTTTTAACATTATTTGAAGTTCCAAATGACTAAACATTTATTTTTTATTTTTCAGCAAGATAAATTTTAGAGTAGTGGGTAGGAATATTTTAAATACATAAGTCCATTTTCTTCGTCATGTCCAAATATTTTTTTCGCAGCAAAGTTTTCTTAAGAGTGTGAAAGAAAAGAGAAGGCGGGGTTGGACGCAAAATACTTCTTCTTGAAATGAGATGAGTTTAGAATACCTGGAGCTAACTAACTACCGCGAAGAATCGTAAGAAGAAAATCAAATGAAATTAAGATATTCTGATCAGTGATGCTTGATGTTTGCGAAGGAAGTATCAAACGAAATGAAAGAAACTGATTTTCTCACCCCGTGTAGATGAATCATTCTTGAATATTAAAATACTTCTGACATTAAATTTGCCATGTCTTTTAGTCCAGTGTTGAGACTGTGTGAACTACTTCGTAGAATCATTTCAGTTGTGTCGTCTTTCTCGTAATTCAATTCAATGTGTTAAAGTAACGTCTTTAGGTTTTTTATGAGTAAATTATTGCAGTGTAACAATATTTGACATTCTTAAAGAAGTATGTAAGGATAGATCTGTATGGCATTTCGTTCTCTCTGTCTACCTCACTTGGGACAGGGCGTGAGGGTATAGTAGGTATTCGATTAGAATTATATTTATTTCACTTCATAGGTTTTTGTTCCAGATGCACTATTTTTCACCTTTTTTATCACATAACTCGCAGAACGAATGATTTCAACTTGAATTTGTCTGGACCTACTATTCTTGCTCGGAATATCTTACACGCATAATATTACTATGTACAAATTACAACCCTATTGGGATCTTCTTCTCTCCAAACATTTTTGTTTTGTTGGTGTTAATTTATGACGTTGACCAATAAATAAATTACCCCTGTGGTAAGCGAACACCACCGAGAGTGAACATTGGTAAGTAATATTTCATAAGGAGTCTTCTCTTTCTTATCTTCATCTGGAGTATTATTATTGTATAATTCCCGGATTCGCAAGAGAATTGCTTCCATAATAATATTATTATTATTACTTATGACAACACTCCTTGAAATATTTTAAAGAGAAAGCGGCATAAGGATTAGGTAGAGACGTTATTAAATTTGGAATCAAAATAATTATTTTACCTTCTGTTTAGACGTTGTTTTTGATTGACTTTATGCTAATGCATTCACATCTCATTCAAACAATTCAAACGCCCGATTGTGTATATAACATTTTTAACTCTTTATTTTTATAAGAGTATTATTGTATTCATTAATAAATTAACAGACGATGTATCGTCAAAATTTACCAAGAAATGCCCAACAAATAGGCGATTTATTATCCGTGTAACTAATTTACGCTTTTTTGTATAATTGTAAAAAAGCGACTGCGGTATATTTTTTAATAAACTTTTTCATTTATTAAGTTATTTTATTTAAAAATATATTCTGCATGTACCTTCTACTTCATATTATGAAAAATATTCTTCCTGTGTTTTTGTATCGACACTTATATTTGTGTTGAAATCTTGAGATATACAAAAATCTATGCGAAAATGCGTATGATTAAATATGATTTTGTAAATATTATCACTGTTTTGTTCTCTCTGTCTATCTGTACCATCACAGGATGTGGCTACTCCACCACGTGGAGTAGCCACCAGACTAGTTTTATTTCTGTATTATTGTTCCGAAGTTTTTCATTGCTACTCTTAAGACCATTTAAATGTCTTCATTTTACCATTTACATTTTTGTTCAATCTTAAAATATAGATCAAAGATTAATTAATTATTTATTATTGTAAAGTTGATATTTTCGACCGACGGTACTTGGTGGAAATTCATGTTGAATTAATTATAAATAAAACACTTATTTATAGTATATCCACAGTGACTTTATTGGACGCGAGCCGGTTTTCAAGAGCTTCCGCCCTCATCATCAGGCTAGCGAAAAGTAAAGTGTATTTATTATTGTATTGCCACAAGTTGATTTTTCTACCAACGTTTCATTTTTATGAATAATTATTCTCTATTCTTCAAACATTTGTTTAACAGCAATACTTCTCTGACACGTAGCACACGTAACACTTCAATGGTCCTGTAATTATTTATTAAATTGTTTGTACGCTACATACGTCTTTGTACAACAAAATTACACGCTTTGTGTAGCTTTATTCCTTTTGCGTGTTGCTTAGCGTTACCTTCTGTCATTTAGTCGGTACAGAACTTTAAAGTTATTCTATTTAATTCTAACATTCGACATTAGCACGCTGTATAGTGACTTATTATCTTCCCTCATACTGAAACTATTAGTTTAATAAGTAATATCCGTATGGTGGTAACAATACATCTATATTAGTATTATTTTTTATTTACCAATAGAAATCTACCTCCATGACAAAATTTATCGCATTTCTTTGTGATGTTGTCTGCAATAAATATTGTATCGATTAGTTAGCGTTCTCAGTTTATTTAAAATGCATTTACTTTTGCTCTGCAGTATTTTTAAATTTTATAAATATTTGAAAGAGACTAGTCTTTGGACAAACGATTTGTCTACAAAATAATCATTATTTGTACCGTTTACCTAACCTACTGTACCTAACCGCAATACGTCTGACTTTCATTCCTGAATTTATGCAATCGTTGTATATGATGTATGGTTTATGGTAAGTTTAGTTCCCAAGTGTATAATCTCTATTTTTTAGGATTTCTATTATAAGAATTATTTATTTTTTGCCATAATATGAAAAATTAGTGTTCGATTCATCGTAACTTAGTGATATTTACTGTCCAGAAGTATCGAAGTTTGTTTTAAACATTATAAACTCTTTACATATATATTGACAGATTCCTTTTACAATTTTAATGACACCATCTCATCAGATTTGTATGCGAATTGAGTATATTGTTTTGCGCGTTTGTTACAACAGTACATTTTTTGACTAAAAATATATATCAAGATGATATTGTAGGTTAAAATTACAAATGTCTGATATTAAAACTTCTATTTAAAAAAAATGGCATTGCTATTAATAAGTTCTAGGCTTTTATGCATAAATGATTAATAAATATTTTATATTGAATCACGGCTGAATTATCCCAAATATTTTCATCGTGGTGTTGCCATTTTTGAACGTTTTCCCCATTTTTTGCCATTTCTCGGTGTCATACTTGTGCTATCTGCGAGTGTAAATTTGTGAATTCCCCGATTATTTTCTAAGACATATTAAACTACACTAGTTTTATAATATAAGTTATTCCGATGAGGAAGCAAATAAAATTATTACTGATAAACTTCCCCTACGATTATTATTATCATCACACCGAATATTGCAAACAATGAAACCGTTGTTATTCATGCGAGTTCTCTTGCTTTTGTCAAGCATTATAATACCACATATCTAGTGGAATATTACCCTGCTTTGCTGAGGAAACAAACATCAAATTGACAAATAAACTCTTGCAGAAAGTTCAGGTAGAAAAGTATTTTCCTAAGACAGGCCAATAATATGGGGAAATAATAAATGTTATTGATCTAAAATCATCATCATCTCCGTCGGTCCCTCAATCCTGAGGATCATGACCATCGTGCGTCGTTCTGTAGACCATCTGTCTCCATCTTGAGCGATCCTCCGCCATGTTCAAGGTAAGGTTTAAAATATTTCATCAAAAAAAAAAAAAAAAATTTGCATCAGTCTGTTTTATTATAAGCTGTTTTAATTACAAAAAGATTAGTGCTTATTCCTACAATTTGAAATTCAGGGGAAAAAATATCAGGTACAATCGAAGACAAATATCTTGAACGTACGATTTCCTCACAGTGTATTTTAAAACTTTGAAAATGTATTTGAACATAAAATCTGCCCAAAGAATGAGACTATAAAATAGAGTGTATTATTTTTATTTTGCCTCTGTCTTGTCTGACTACAGTGTCATACAACATTTACGGACACTTGTCGGATGTTTTCGCGGATTCCCTGTTTGAGTTCAGGCAGAGAATGGCGGAGAATTTTAAAGCCGTAATATAAATACTTTGTCCTTTTTTACCTACCCTTCCCATTTGGTTAATCTTGTCGTTGTGTTGTAATTTGACATGATACGATATGTTTGGGTTTTAATTTGTAATTTTATATGATGCAATGTGTTTTGTTTTTATTTTATGATTTGATATGATGTAGTATGTTATAATTTTATTTTATTTTATAATTTGATATGATACGGTGTATTTTTATTTTTTTTTATTTTATAATTTTATGTGGTGTGCTGTAAATTTATTTTATGGTTTGATATGATTCAATATGTTTTATTTTTATTTTATGATTTGACATGATGAATGTGCTGTAATTTTATTCAATAATTTGACATTACAGTGTGTTTTATTTTTATATTGAAGTTCGATGTGATGCAGTGTATTGTATTAATCAACGATTAAATTATTTTATGGTTAGATATGATACAGTTTTTTTTTATGATTTGACATGATGCTGTTGATACGTTGTAATTTTATTATGTGGGTGTTTAATTTTTATTTTTATAATTTGAAGTGATGCAGTATATTTTGTTTTTGTTTTGATTTTAATTTGATACGATGGTGGTGTTGTACAATTGTTGTTTATAACTATGTATTAAAGGCGTAAGCCGTATGTATTATTATAAATAAATAAATAAATATAAACAGTTCAAACGAACAGCGTAAAATGTTTATCTGACGATTACATAAAACGCCCCTTTGTCACCTTTTGATTATTACTTCTGCTACTATTTGAATAACTATGAATTATCGTGACGTTTTATTGTTGACTACCCTATTTCAACAATGTATCATTATTCTCACTAGACAGAATGTTGTGTGCCTTTTATATTTCATTATGGTGGTGCGTATTTGAATTGAAACTTAAAAGCGGCCTTGCGTTCTGTACCTACGTATATTATTACCTATATTGATGATTGTGTTTATACGTATTAGTACATGGTAATACAAAAATGATCTCGTAAAAAAATGTTATATTAAAAAAAAATTGTTATTTTCACGTAAAATTAAGTAGGTATTTGATCAATTAATAATGATTAAATTAAATGACTTGACGCACATAATGATGATCTATTATTATTTTTGACGCACATATTATGTTATACTATATTTATTATTTTTCAAATTGTTTTGATTTATTGTATTCAAGTGTACATGTAAAAGTTGTATTTTTTTTGTATTGTGCCAGTGAGACTCACCTTAGTCTATTGGGGCAATCTATACTCTTACGCCGTGTCCCTGGTGGAGTAGACAAAGAGAACTGAACGTCACATTGATATATCCTTTCGTACTTATTTCGGTTCATCCTCATTCATCCAGTTTGTCATACATGCACGCCGATTTCTTTGGCCCAACACGCGACCGTCTTTGAAATTTTGACCCACGCATTTGCTCAGACATCTGTGAAAGCTATTTATGTAAAAAAATCACCAAGTTCTCTAGTTTTATAGCCCTGGCGATCAATTTTACTATTACTTTGAGTAATAGTTATTTTTATCTTGGTTAAATTTTTTACTATCCTAAATACTAGTTTTATAGCCCTGGCGATCAATTTTACTATTACTTTGAGTAATAGTTATTTTTATCTTGGTTAAATTTTTTACTATCCTAAATACCACTTAATAATAATAATAAATTTGAAAAGTTAATAAAGCGAGAAATGAGTATTGTCCCAATATTATAATAATAATAACGAACTAGTCCCGTACTAGGGGTGGAATATAATAATAATTTATACTGGAAGAGTAGTGATTTTGTTCGCGCATACCACCAACCATAGCGTTGTTGTGTTAGGGTTAAAACGTACCAAAATGAGGTAACGGTGTGTTGGGTTACAACGTTTATCCTATTATACACGACCCAGTGAACGTCTTTCAAAGTTGCTACTGTTGTTCGTAGTACTCATAGCATACAGAGGCGAGGCGAGTCGTGGCGAGGGGGAAATGATGTGGAGATTCTCTAGGACAGATGCGGCGAAACTTTTAAACCTCAACTCCCTTCATTATACGATGTTTACCTTTTAACGAGGATTTTCTTTAATTGGTGACTCGGTTTTCACACAATTTCTCGTTAAGTCCCTTTCATTTGTCATCGTCCTGACTCAACCCGTTTTTACAAAATGATAATTATCTATGTCGTCGGCCTTTTGTAGAATTTGTCCATTTACAAACGGCATCTTCGTTTTACAAAATACCGAATGCATTATTACAAAAAAATGTAATAATTTGTTCCATTTTTATCACCTCATAGTTTTCAACTTATAAAGCTATGTAATATCGATTTCACAGCTGTATGAATAATAATCAAAACTTTGCTTCAATTAAATTGGCTTTTTGACACACTTGTTTGAGAATTAAATTCATCTAGAATGTCTTAATTCCAAAGACGTTTGATAAATATTGTACCAACATCATCATTGTCTATATTACCTGATACGTTTGCCATATTTTACAATTTACCTGTACAAAAAATTTAAAATTCGATTGAATATAAATACCGCTGGCATTTTGTAAATGAATCGCCTTTTGTAAACGGACAGGTTATACAAAATGCCGACGAAATCTCTAACTTTACCATACTTCGGGATAATCTTTTAGTTTTTACTGCCGTTTCCCATTCTCATTACGTGTATAATATTGTGGTTAGACCCAATACAGATAGACGGAGGTATTTCTTGCTTTCATTTGAGAGTTTTTTTTTATGTTTCGCTGCCAGGGATTTTTACAGTTACCTACATTATCGTTTTCTAAATTTTTTGTGGTACACTGTTCCTTTTTTCTCCCATACCCGTTGTCAGACTTCACAGTTAATCTTGTTCAGTTCACACTATATATTCATTGTCTATGTTGAAATATTCAACGCCAGGAATTTTTTTGGTTTCTGCAATTCGTCTCATGTTGTTTTGCAATTCGTCTGTATCTCGTTAAATAGAAAAAGGTTTTGTTTGCAGAGAAGATACTTAATAAGCCACTTATAATTTGAATCTAATGAAAGCATACATATTTTAAGGCTGTTTTTCCTACACAAGGTTTCCAACGTCCTGGGTGACCCATTTTTTTTTAGTATTAGTAGTGTCTTTGAAAGAGGTGACTTGATTGCTGCAGAATTCTGTACGGAGGGGACTTGTTTCCATCCCGCGTTCTCGCTGTAGAATATAAATTAAGAAGAAATTCTAAACTTTTTTAATTTTCTTTTTGCTACTTATTCCATTATTTTTCGACACCTGTACATCGACCTTGAGATCATTGAGTAATGAAATTTGTTTCAATGACTGAAGGATTAACTGGTGCCTTTGTAAAGCAAATAGTATCTTCTATATACTTACTACTTGCACACTATCCTCCTTTCTTACACAAGAAATAACAAGACCATATGTACAAGATTTTATTGCTCCCTTTAAGTTGTTTTATTTTCACCTTTTGATCTTCGTTTTATTTTTAGTCAAGAATATCTTCATCCGCATCAGTAAATTCAAGTAAAAATATATCATCTAAATTCACTAGTAGTACAATAATAATAATTAATATAGTTAACTACCCATTTTGAATGTCTTGTATTAATATTACGCGGAAAGGATGCATATTATTACTGAATCATAATTACATAGAATATCACCAAATATCACGGAATCATAATTATGTAGAATATCACCGAAATAGAATAGGTCTGCGAAAGTTCATAATTTCAATATCTTCTCAGATATGGTGCAGTGTTTTTGGTGTTTTGTTTAGTATTGATACTTGAGTGACCTAGATGTATTATGGTTCCCCTTTTAAATTTAATACTTTATCTTCATTACAAAATTATCCACTATAAATCGAGTAATTTATGATGCAAACTTTTGTATAGTTTTTAATCGTGAAATGCTTTTGATATTGCTTTGTTTTCTAATACGTTTCTTTTTGTTTCAGACTGGAGGACCCGAGATGACTTGGGTCATTATGGACCATCATGCCTTGAGTCAAGGCGAATTGACCGTGACTAAGGGTCAACAAGTTGAAGTGCTTGAGCAATGCGCTCTACGTACCGATTGGTATTTGGTCCGTATTCATCCTCCAGAGGGAGTCGCTGGTGCTGTAAAGGAAGGATTCGTCCCTGTACATGTGCTGAAGCCAGCTCCCAATATACCAACATCGCCATCCAAGAAGGTTGTCGAGAATGAAGGCGCGCAAGGTAGGATATTTATTTATGTCTCTTAAAATGTGTACTTCCTCTCATTGTATCACTTTAAATTTCCCTTACACTAGCTAGCACTTTGATTTCTCTAACTGGTTGATAACCATTGTCCTAGCAATATCGCGTGCAGTTCCTGGTAAAGAATAGGTCTACTCTCTCCTGGAAGTTTTCGAGTGTTCTGCTAAGGGCAGGAATTCGTAGAACATCACCTTTTAAAATATTTAAATTCTTCAGCAATGGGTTATTCCACACATTCCGGTTATGGCACGGAGAAGACAACTTTCATGTTTAATGCAAATAATTGGCCTACCGCCTTCTCCACTTGTAGGAGATGTAATTGGATGGATGTACTATTTTTCTATCATTCTTAAGTTAAATGATTGGAAATCCACAGAATTGTAAGTTTCCGGGCGAATAGACTCCAACTTTTTGTTCTACAGCTTTTTTTTCGGAAACTATGGCTATGAACAAGCTTTTTCACGACGAATTTGTGTTAAACTGATCCTCTCGATGCTAAGTTGTGCAGTTTGTAAGATAACGTTGGTTTGTTTTCGCGAATTATATACACTTATTAAAATCTCTTCAAAGAATGTTAAAACATGTCTCATATTATTGGGAACATTTTCCACCATATAATAATATAATGTAAAATTGACTGTAAAGCTCTTAAACTGGAAGACTCATCATTTTGCTAAAAAAATCTTCCATAGATGGCATCATACGATATTGGTTTGTTTTAAAAGCAATTACTATGATAAAACCTACACTCTTTTGAAGGTACGTTTTGAGACATAATCTTAATTCTTTGAATTGTTTATATTCTCATCAATTTTGTGTACATACCGATTTTTCAATAGGCATATATATCACTCGCATCATTATAATCTGCCTATTATTACATAATTGGAAAAGCAATATCGTTTATATTAGTTTTATCATTATTTTTATTATGTTTACTACATTTATCCTAATCGAAATTCTTTTCCTATTATAAATAACAAACATGCTTATCATTAATTCCTAATTTCGATTCGTCATTAAATTATTCTTAATAGCTGATAGAACCTTTTTTTAAACAAAGTTTTTTTTCTTTGTCAAAATCGTGATTTTATTTATTTTTTATACCGTTTATTTTTTATCTGCTTGAATTGTTTTTGATTGTTGTAATTGTTGCTTATTTGAGTATATAACATATTATTTATCTCGATATTTATGTAGTTTCTTCACTGGCTAACGACTCTCTTTGTATAAATAACATTCCTTATTTTGTAATCTATAACAATCTCTACTATCTACAGTATTAAGTAACACAATACATCTTTTTTTTTATTTAAAAAAGATATAGGTATCTGGGTTTTGTTATAAACCCAAATACAACCTTAGTATACACTAAGGTTTGTTTTAAGTATTGTATTATCGTTGTTTTTAAATTTAAATTTACTTTGACTTTTTTGGAGCATTTTAACTTTTACTTTTTTTTCCTCAAGATTGAAACATTTCTGGTAAGAGTGGAATCTTCGCTGGTCTACATGTCAAATATATTAATTGTCAACATATTGTATAACGACTGTTTGATTCTAAATATTGTGAAAAAAAAAAAAAAAAAAATACACCTTTCACAGTAAGCTACTAAAAGCTTGTGTCGTGAAAGGGGAGTTTGCCGGCACCGGTTATTTTTACATATCTACTTCTTTCGTTTCTTCCACATTTATACAATTTGTCATATCAAATGGGTAGCATGAAGTGGTGAAGCACTATGACAAGTGTTTAAAGAAAACCTCATCGCTGAGTTTAAAATGTCTTGATTTTTTCGAGCGGCTGCCTTTTACATGACACTCGACACTTACGCAAGAGAGAATGAGACCTTTTCTTCACGTGTAAGATGGAGGTATAATATTGTGCTTTTATAAAAATCCAATAAAAAGGCACCTTAAACGATCGATGTTTAGAGATACCTACTCGTATAATCACATTATATTATCCTCTGCTTTTCATCGTTCTACGAAAACAATTTGAAAAAACAAATTGATGCCAATCTTCTTGGGATTCCGTATTCGTAGGTGATTTGTATTAAGATCAGCATGTAGGTACATTATTGGCATGTTATTTGACATCGTGTAGTACGTACGCATCGACATCGAGTTGATGTTTCTTTTCGTTTATCGCCAGAGTTTCGGTGATAATAATTACATAAGTCTGGATTATGAATGGTCCCGTAATTGCTCAGAAGCTTCTATTTTCTATTTTTGGAATCACTCGCTCTGTATTTCTCGGGATTATTTATTATAAGTCTCTCGTGCTATGAAATTTAATAATGAGCTAAGCGGTATGGCTCTAACTATGTTAATCTGTAAAATATCTGAGAATATTGTCGTAACGCGTGTAAAATAATGCAAATGTAGTCAGTCAATTTGTTTAATCTACTCCTTTTACTTACTTTACTTAACTTCTCATATTTTTTTTTATTCATATTTATTTTCCAAAAATATTACGTACAAAAATAACATAAGAACATCATGGAATATATTGCCCCACTAGACCAAAATCTGTTCTGGGGCAATACTAAGAAAAATAACACAATTAAAAAACTAAGAAAAATAAGACAATTAAAAAACTAAGAAAAATAACACAAATAAAAATATAACTACACTCTCCGATGATATTTTTTTTTTTTTTTTTTTAAATATATTTATTTTATTCATAAATACACAGTATACATTGATATTACATTAATAAAACAATAAACACACAGTAAAAATGCTCCCTCCATAAGCAACTAAATGCTTGTGCGGAGGGTCGGATTTCAATTATAACATTAACACACATAAAAGAATCAGCTAGAAATATTAATACACATATAAGAATTTGTTACAAATAGCAAACTTTCAGTTCTCATGTACTTTCATCAAACGTTCAACAAAATCTATCAGCACAATACAAAATTAAACCAATACAATTACCTATTCACAACGTCAAAACAATATACAAATCAGTTGGATCAATTTTCCTCTCATCAACATTAACACAAACACACATACACAGAAATACATCACTTTTACGCGATTCAGTATATACCCGATATATGCATATCGACGACCTAGATCTATAATAAGCTGACATCTAGACATTTTTTAAAATTTAGACTTTTTATTTATTGCAAGTAGGTAAGGGTTTACAAGTTCTTTAAAATCACTGTCGTTTTTTTTTAATTACTTTGAATTTTTGGTTGACCGCCGTACTGCTTCAGAACTGTACCAAAATATTGTTTGTTGGGATGAAGAGTTTCGGGATGTTGGTTTATGGAACTAGAGCATCGATGTGTATGTCCACACCCGTGTGGGCTCTTAAGCAGGCTCGTATCCTCTATAGCATTGTTCTTCAACTTTTTTTTCGCGATGATCTGGTAAATGTTTGGTAATTTTACCGTAGCCCGTTGAGAGGAAAACTTTGAATGTTTGCAATGAAAAATGTGAAAGTGGAGATGCTTTTTTAGGATCCAGACTCCAGGAAAAGTCAGACAAAAAAAGAATCTAAAATCTGTTTGAACATATTTTTTCTTATAATGAGTTTAGTTTACACTGGTAAAGTCATACACTTATATTGCAAAAAGGCATCTTAAAAACACAGCTTTTTTTATTTTTTAATGATGCAATATAAAATCAAAGAAAGGTGTGACAGGTGACTAATGCCGTAATATACTAGATAAATCAAACACAAAAACGTCAACAATAGAATAATACGAGTGTAATAAACCAGATATATCAACAAAGACAAACTCCGAAATCCGTCGCATTTTGTTTTGTTTGAAATACTTCGTTGCTAATTTATAAAAATTATTTACGCTCAGCAATGTTTAATTAATGTTAATTTCACGCTTTTAATAATACTAGAGTACTGGTTGGTAGGTAGGTACTAATTAAATAAAAGTTTTGCGAGGGAATTCGGTTGTCATGTTCGATACGAAAGCGGTTGGCCATAGACCGCTATGTTCAGTATAATATTGTATGTATGCATGTATATACTCTGTAATATTATTTTGTTAAAATATACTACTGACAACCGCACAGTACGTACAACGTACTACATTGAGCTGTTGATGAGAATATTTTCGATACATTAGTATTATTATCAACAAAACTAGCTGTGTATAGATTCTAGTAATGAATAATTTGGTGGTTTACTTGCAAATTATTAAACTGAAACTATTCGTCGAACAATGTATTGTCTGTCGTGTTTTCAGGAGTGTAATAATGTATTCTATGGTTTGGATTGTTAATTAAAACGGTCGCGGCACTGTGAATAATGAACGGCATAACCAACTATGTATATTTATAAAAATATAGTGAGTTATAATCAACTGGTTTGATTTGCAAGAAGCTCAGTTTTTTTTCTCCCGTCTCCCTGTCTGTTGCTAGTCCTTTTGAATCCTGCGTATGCCCTTTGCAATGGTAATTGGCTACCTTAGATGCCTGATGTCGTTGGCTATTCAGTTTGCTCTTTGTTGGGTGATTTTTTTAAGATTCGCCCTTTTTTGACGTGGTCCGACCAATGTATCTTCAAAATTCGTTTGTAACACCATATCTTATAGACACTAATTTATTCACACCATAACGTTATCTTTCACGTGTGAAGTAGCCACCGGACGAACTGCGCACGTTGCTCATAATATGATATTTACTATCAATAAGAATACAATTTTTTATCTTCTTCTTCGCTCTCGCCTTTACCCCACTTACTTGGGTTCGGCTCTCCTAGTCCTCATCTTCCAAGTTTTCAGGTCCCCTGCATCCTCCGAACGCAAATCTGCCTCCTCCAGATCCCTGGCAATTGTGGACATCTAGGTGTGGTCACAAATTAAAAAGAATACATTTTTTTATATATGAACATAAAGGAATCTATGAAGAAATCAAGCACACGTATAAAATCGATAATAATTAATGGTCTCGCAAGGATAGATCCGATGTCGCACTAATATTCCTGATATTGGAAAATGTGTTACGATAAGTCAAAATGTTAGTGTCCCTGATAGTCATATTATGTACAGGACTGTAGATGGAGTGGCAAATTAACAAACTGCAAACTGAAGGAAAAAGTAGGTATGTGGTGAGACTGCCTAAAAGATAGAGAGTAACGATATAAAGAAAAATAAGGGGTCCTGGTGGAAGACGTCGGCAAAGGACAAAAAGAGCTCATGAAAAGGCTTATATCAATCCATGCATAAATACGGTCTAAAGAAGAAAGGATATTATTTTTGTAAATTCCTGCTAAGTAACTTCATTCCTGGCAGTCTAAACGGACATTAATTGTGTGATTATTCCTATAGATATCTGTACTTCGATTAATCTTTTGATGAAAATGTTATTGTATAGAATTCTCCCAATAATGTACAACAATAATTTAGCTATGAAAGTATAAATTATTCCGATACTATTAAATATTATTCTAATAAAGCCCATATAATATGTAATAATATTATTATTACTACACACTTGATACATTCTTCAATAACATAACAATTTGGAATTACATACTTCTAATACACGCTATGTAATAATATCCTTTGTCATGCCTACGTACAATAGATTAGTGCTTCTCAGTATTGGGCTATTGATTATTACAAACTAAATTAAACTCGGGATATTAAATCGTTCATACCATCACGGTATTTCACACAAGTGGGACAACCGGTGGAATAACTGCATGGAATAATATTGCAAGTCATCCGCTACGTGTCATTCGTAGATATACAGGATAGGCGGTATAAAACTATAAACGACATCAATGTTTTGGAGATGTCAAATGTATTATAATATATTTTTACAGGTACTAATTTTTCCACTTAAAACATGTTTCTTATTCTTTATGTGCCAGATTAGGCTTAGCGATCACTCCTGTGAAGGTCTCGATGTCCTACGCAAGTCGAAATAGTTTTTCCATTCGCCTTACTCCAGTTCAGACTTATATTGCATAGATTGGAGTTTTTCAATATCAATGATAACAATTAGACAACTTTTTTTAAGATTCGCCGTTTTGTAAAAAAAACCATCGCAAGGACCCATTCAAAAATCATGAAACCCCCTGAACAATAGGGTTTTTAATCTCGCTTTGAACACCTCCACACTCTCCAGTGTCCGCAAATTATAGGGAATTTATATTTTAATTTATTTTTTTCCGATTTACATTTTTGTCCATTCCTCATTGACCCCAATCTTTATATTTTAAGATATTTTATATTGCAAAAAAGTTTTATATTATTCATTAATTGTTAGGCGTTTAGCAAATGGTTTAGACTCATTTTAAGAGGCCTTTGGTATTATCTCGATCTATTTACTATTGAATATATCTAAGGATTAAAAAAATGTGGATTAGGATAATTGAGGCTTTATATCATGTAATATTCGATGCATAATAACAACTGTATTGTAGTATGATGGATTACTCGACTTGATT
Organism: Athripsodes cinereus; assembly: GCA_947579605.1. Lineage (NCBI taxonomy): Eukaryota > Metazoa > Arthropoda > Insecta > Trichoptera > Leptoceridae > Athripsodes > Athripsodes cinereus. Next base: position 6,214,963 of record OX388329.1, read on the forward strand.
CCAGTTAATTTTCGATATAATGCTTTAACTATATCTCTTGAATATTAATAGAATATAGATATTATGATATACTAATAATTGTGTGTTCTGTTTTAAAAGAACATTGCCAGCGCTATACTGCTGAAGTGATGGTGAAAAGAATTTAATTTGTTTAAAATGTCGGTCGGTCGGTCGTTGACGAAGGCATGCTTGGAATAATTTGTATTTCAAACGGGTGCATTCTTCCACTTTTTATACGATAGGTAGCTACACATATTATAACGCTGTATACTGTACGTAGTACATTCAAATAGAAATAATTAGAAATTCGAGTATTTGAGTGCGAGTTTCCTAAGTACTTTTTAATGATACGTCTATCCGCTCTCCACGCTGGTAACAGGGTGAAAACGAGATCTTATAAAAGCGAAGACGGCCGGTGTAGTGTGAAGGTAACGGTTTTATCTTTGGGTCACAAGGTCCCGGGCTCGATTCCCGGGTAGGGCAAAATTCATAATGACTTTTCTCAAATTGTTCTGGGTTTGGTGTAAACGTGTGTTTATGACTCCCGAAATATCCGGATGTGAGTTGGGTTTGTCTTTAACAAGTTTATGTATAATGTCGCATTAGTTCTCATAGTGCAAGATTCATACATTAGTTTAGGACTTATTATGACTAATCCGTGTGAATTATGTTAACATGTTTCTAGGAATTTGGTTTTGTTATTGAATGGGGAACTTTCACAAAAAAAAATTTCAACCCAAAAAATAGTACAGAAAATTAGAAAAATTATGGTGCTTTTTATATTTTTAAATGTGCATTTTAAGGTTTTTATCACCATTTAAAAAAGCAATTTTCGCACTTCGTCGCAAAAAGGTTCACTCGTGGCGGAGCAGTGTTTGACAATATCAGGCGCTACAAACAGTACTAAGAGTGAAATGTGTGGCAATACATAATAGCGATTAAAAGCTGATTAGAATAGCTTAAATAGATTAAAAGCTGATTAAAATAGCGATTAAAAGCGGATTAAAAGCGGAGAGAGTTGTGCAGAAGCAAGGGTCGAACAAGGCGTAAGACAAGGATGCTCAATGTCGCCAGCTCTCTTTAACTGCTATATACAGCGAGCCATTGATGAACTGAGAGAAGAAATGAAGAACTGGACAGGAGTAAAAATAAATGGGAAAAAGGTCGACATGATAAGATATGCTGACGACATAGCACTGCTCGCAGACTCCGAGATGGAGCTGAACGAAGCTTTAGGAAAAATGGAAAGTATACTGTTGTCAAAGTACAACATGAAAATAAATAAAGAAAAAACAAAATGTATGCTCGTTGGAAGAGAGGAAGCGACTGCGAACATTGCCATAAATGGAGTGAGCATCAAACAAGTAAGAAAATTCGTGTACCTGGGCAGCAGAATAAACCAGGATGGACGCTCCAAAGCAGAAATTGTAAGCAGAATAAACCAGGCAAGGATTGCCTTCAACAAAAAATCGAAGATATTGGAATCCCCAAATATCGACTTAAGCGTAAGGAAGAACCTTACTAAAGCCTTTGTATGGAGCATTCTGCTTTATGGTTGTGAGACATGGACCATCAGCAAGAGTGAAAGCGGACGGTTGGTAGCCTTTGAAATGTGGTGCTACAGACGCATGCTTAAGATCCATTGGTCGGAGCACGTCGAAAACGAAGAAGTATTAACCAGGGTAGGCGAAAAAAGGCAACTCCTTAAGAGAATCAGCCAACAACGAGCTAACTGGATTGGCCACAACATCAGGCACCCAGGACTACTCATCGCCATCGCGGAGGGTAAGACCGAGGGAACAAATGGCAGAGGCCGACCAAGAGACGCATATATGGACCAACTGAAGAGGGACATGAACTGTGGCTCATACGTAGAGCTTAAAAGACTGGCTGAGAATAGGGAGGAATGGAGAAGATAAACCAAACTCGTTGCAGACCAATCCAATGGATTGTAACTAAATATATATATACATAATAGCGCCTAGCGACGTCACACCGGACTAATTCAATAACAGAAAATATGGATTTTTAAAATGAAAATAATGAATGAAAAGTTTTATTTTATCGTTTCTTACTAGGATATTCGTGATCAGCGTATATTTATTAATATGAATTGATAACATTTGTTCATATTTCTCACACATGCATGTTCCCCATTATCAATATGATTCTTTTGAAACCTTACATTTTAGAGCAAAATGAAATACAGGTTTAACTTTTTTGTATCATGCCGCGTGAAAAAACAATAGAGATTCTATTCTTGATTTGTATTGCACATTCAAGTAATGTTATTTATCTAGCAATTAATTTTTATTTAGTTCGAGTTTCTTTATAAAGTAGTGACGATATTTTTGAAAAGTTTGTTTTTAATGTTAACACAATGGACATTCGTGTACTCGAAGGAATATAAACATTTTTATTGAAGCAGTATAATTTATATATTTTTTTTCTTACGTACGCGACAACAACATGAATTAAAACAAACTAGAAGTATTTTTTAAAGAGAAAATTATGGTTATACCTACTTAAGTTGAATTCACCGCACAAGTACCAATATAAACAATTCGAATATATACGTTTTCTTTTGACATGACGCTAAATGTCAACAGTAATCAAAACGTGATACATAACAAGACTGCGCATTTTTAAAAAATCCTGCTTTTTATTTACATTTATACTATGTATAATTACTTACTAAAATGTGCGTTATTTTCCTTCGTACTTCTTCTCTTTCTTTCTTAAAAGTATATGAAATTGGGTAAAATTAAAGAAATCGCGCCTTTGCGATAATCTTTTCCTATGTTTATTGATTGTATTTGTCTTTAAATTACTCGACATCAATATACGGTATGTTAATAAATTAATAAATATAATGGTTTAATTTTATTATTCAGTGGCAATATATTAGAATGAAAAATTTCTCTAACATTTGCTATTTGACATGATACGTTTTATTTTTTCATAGGATTATACCTACACCTTATTACGAAAGGAGGAAAGTATACTTTTGCTTGAATTCGGTCAAAAAGTTCACAGTCTTTCTTGATATGGTATTATGTCTTTGGCAATATAATATCCACGAGTAGGTATATTGTGAATACTATTGTAATTTTTTTCTTTCTATTTTCGTTCTTTTTTCTCCATCTTGTCGTTTGTATTAAGATGTTTTGTAATAATGTAGGTACCTCACCGCATATCTGAAGACAAAATTATTTACTCGAAAGTATTTCATTTTCATTCTCGAAACAGAACGAAAGGAATGTTGTGATTTTCGTGTTGATGTCATAATAATTTCATTCGTACCTACTTATTATATTTTGAATATACTTATCTTCTTTTTTAATATTTTTTTGTTTTTTTTTTTCATTCATACAATTATTACAGTTAAAGAGGTGAAGTGTTACAATCTCGTATTGGATCAGATATTCAGTAACTTACATGCCGCTGGTCTGCTGGCTACCCCCACTTGTGGGATATGCTGTTATTGGTATAGTATAGGTCTATAGGATACCATAGGAGTTAAAAAAAAATGGTATTTATGAAACCTCTTTTGTGCATTTGTCAAGATTCAAAAAACTGAATGACATAATATATGTCTATCTAAAAATGTACATATTTTGTTATTACCTACTGATAACCTGTTAGGTAATTGATCTTTATTTTTTTTGGATATTAAAGCCTTAGATATATTTACGAAAAGACATTTTTATATGATGTTGTAAAACATTTTTCTTGAGTTGTATTACAAATACATATTTATCGAGTAATTTTATCATGAGGAATTTATTTATTTAACATAATACGGCCAATAGTAACTAACAATTTTTTTACTAGAAACACGTGGACATTTTGTAGAACTCACAAAACTATCTATCATAAAAACAATACGTAAAATAAAAGAACAAATTTGCAAACAATAATACAAGTCACGACAAAATTTGACATTAGCAACAATCAAAGATAAAGACCACAAATAATAATTAGTAAAGATGACTTAGAATAAAACCACATAGACAAATGTAAACAATGCAGGTGGTTACACCTATTTAATATCAGTGAAATCACAATGGACGGCAGATAACTGTAATAAATTTGTTAATGTACTATTTAAATTCATATCTAATCGGGAATATTTGTTAATTGCAGGTATATTTTTGGATATTTTTCATACGTCGATCTTCATTTCTATATTTGATAAAATATGCGTGTGTTTTTAAAATTAATTTATACACATATCGCAATAGGGTTGAACCGCTGATTTAATATGTAATATACCTACTCGTATGTAGGTTAGTTCGTATTTTGATGGCAGAGAGAGAGAGAGTAGGCACTACGCCATTAAATGCCATTCCTAAATCTTGAAATTTGCGGGGATAAATTGATTGGATGATTCAAAATATTTGGTAATCGAGTTTTATATAGGTTCTTTCCATTAGGCAGGTAGCTTTGTTGGTAGCAATATAAGTATATAGGTACATAGTATTATTGTTATGTATATTTCTCTAGAATATTTTACCCTCTCTGTGTTTATTTTCTTGCTTTGTACCCGTATCTTCTTCTTTACTATATTATCGTCAGTCTCCCCTAACGTTGACTATCCCTTGTGAAAACGTGTACCTATTCTAGGCAGTTATTTGAAACTGCTTTTTTATATATTTTTTGTTTGATGAATGTCAAAGAGAATGTCGAATGTGTAGAGTGACAAAAAGGTGTAAAGAGGCACGAGCTTTCGAGAAATACGTGGCTTGACCACGAAGAAATCGGCGTGCTTGTATGAGAAAATGAACCAATGTGAAGGAAGCAAAAGAAACATTTTTATTTATTTATTTATTTATTTATTTATCACTTGTATACGGCGTGAGCCTTTTACATGTTAAACATATAACAAAGTAGAAAAAACAATTTGACAGACAACAATAAAAACTGATAAAAAATGAATTGGTACAAATTTATAAAAATAAACATTAAGATATAACAAAAATGGTAGTAATTTGAACAAAAACAGCAATGGTAATAGAATAAAACAATTAAATTAAACCATACAGAGACTGGACAAAATTTGATGAATGCAAACATTAAAAGACAGAATGTAATATACAAATCAAAACAAATATCCAATTAAAAATAGTTCAAGATGATAATTGTCAAATTCGTTAGATTAGATGTCAAAAAAATAGAATCATTAAAAAACAACACAAATATTAAACATATAAATAGATTAAGAAATAATGTATAAAATTCGAAATAATAATAATAATTTTTCCTTTTGATAATAATATTAATAAGCAATGGACAGATGATTAATAAGCAATGGAAACATGTAAGAATAGATCAATATTAGCTTACATTCTCTTTGTATATTCTACCTGAGTGTTATGTATAGTTGTGTGAAACAATATTTTTGTGTAAACACTTTTTTTTATGTTTATATCATTTAAAAAAGTTTTTTTATTAATAATTACAGATTTAAGTGTCTTTTTTGAAGAGTTAGCAAAGAAATAAATAAGTTCCACTTACGTTTTTGGGTGAAGAAATGCAGAAATATATAAGTTTATTTATTAGTTATATAAGACAAGAGATAAAAGGAGATTATCTACGCGAATGTATCTCGGTATGTGTTGTAATGTTGAATTTCCTAAACGATAAAGAATCCAGAAGGATGGTTGATATTTATTACGGTGACATACCAAGATGAAATTTCAACAAATCACTCGGCCGTTTTCGTGATACGGTCAAATGTGAGAAGATAAAATTCATTTCAAATCTTTTGGCATTTAAGGACAAATATTTTCAGCCTGTCGTGGGTTGTCTTAATCTAAAATATTTGATATTTCAGACTGATATCTGCTCATGCAAATTATCCGTTCAGTTCAAAGTGTGTAAACTAATAACATGCAGGACAAGTAGTTAACATTTTTAAAGGCATTTAATTATATTAATAATTGAATATACATCGCCTAATAAGAATTGTATCTAGGACGCGTGGATTTTTGACTTTCGGACTTCCCAGGGTCTGCTAATCGCATGAAATGTTATTCTACAATAACGCAATAGTTCGGCAACGTAAAAGGTACGGTCAACATTGTTGTGAACAGGATAGGTATGTGTAAAAATACAGTTATTGAAAAAATATCATTGATAGGTATGAATTACACGTAGTAACATTATGTCATGTTACTATTTATTTTGTTTTAAGTCTAATTTGTTCGTAAATATCTAGACACTGCTGCTGGTTAAGTTGGGTAGGTATAGCTGAAATGAAACGAGATTAAGAGGCGTTCTCTCGAGGGAGTTTATTTCACTCTTCTGATATAAATTATACGACTATATAAAATACTAGGCGATTTCGATGAAATGTAACCCGACTACTTTCTACTTCTGTGCGTGTCGCTGAATGTATGTAGAAGTATACCCATCTTACATAAATCAAGCGAAATAAAATGTTTATCTCAGTTTCGCCACGATTTTCTTTTGCCGTATTCAATTTAGAGGATTTTTTTGTTTCAATGTGAAAACAATGATTGTTCCTTTTTTTCTTTTGTTTTGCCCACCTATATATTCTTTTGTTATTTAGTTTCTATACCTCTTTGTAATGGCGCTTTTGTCATTAATAATTTTAATGTATTTAAATGTAAACCACTGAGAATGAATTCACGAATATGTCAAAATACGCACGTTAAGTCACCATTAAACAGCAACATAAATATTCTTATATTTTATTGAATGCATTTTACATTACTTTGGTACGTTTACAAATTACTTTTTTCTCACAGTTAGAAGGTCCGAAATCCTTTTTGTATGATTGGTTATCTTTATTATATGTTATTACATAATACTTAGGTAATAACAAATCGTTTTATGTATTCTGCATTCATTCATCACTTTGTTGGTTTATGATTATTTGAGAACAGGCATGCTTCAAAGCATATTCTATTTCTTTTAATCTACACGAAATCACGTGGTCGGTAGCATACTTCGAGTAGGATTTTTATACGAGAGACGTTCGTGATTCGAATCCTGCCATTGCAGATAAGATTGGGAGTGTATTCCTGTTATTATAAAACTCATTTTTCTAAAATAACCGCTTTCTTCTACTTTCGTTACACAATCTTTCAAGTACGGATTTCTGGAGATACTACACGACTTGAAATAAATCTCACTGCCGTACTCTTGTACGAGAATGTACGTAGGCACCCGCTCGATATTTTCATCTTTCTGAAATGCGATATTTTTTCTTAAGGAGCTTGTATCGAAATACCAGTACTTTACATTAGCTTGATACATGAGTATTTCAATAGGAACAATCAAATCATACAAGTGTATAACGTTTTATGTAAGTAAATCCGGTCTACTCTCTTTTTTCTTCATTTCTTACACTTCTTCATACAGTATAATATTATGTAGATTTATCGAGATTTGCCGTAGCTGAATATGTAAAACTACTAACTATGTGCATGTAATGATGGATAACTCGTTGCTGAATTTGAGATGTTAAATGTTATCAAATTTAATAAGCTGTACTGAAATACATACAAATAAATCAAATTTTCGTTAATAAAAATATCGTCTTAGATATTCGCGTCCGAGTGATATAATATTGGAACTACTGTCCAGATAGTGTTACTATAGATTGTTTTTATTTCCGACGTTTCGTGTGAAGTTATGGCTGAATACATCAGGGTCCTGGGAGACGTGGGAACTATGAGACTAATGTATCATGGAACGGAATATTTAAAACACTTTGGTAGATCACGATAGATCATGATCATCATACCCAGACAATAGGTTTGTTCCAATAAAAAAATGTGTTGTTACGTTTATGTTAACTTGTTTTCCGCGTGCATTTCGGACAAAAAATTTATCACATTTACGAGTATATTAATATTCTATTATAGAAAGCCGCTTGCTATTGTAAGGGACCGTAACGATTTTGTATTATGTAGCATTATTATTCCTAGAAGGAGCGTGTAAATTTTCAATCAACCTTTTTTGTCCTCGCGTTTGTAGCCAGCGATACCCTATCGATTTCTCATTGTGATATGTCATAACGGGGTCGGGATGTGCGGTATTAGTCCTTTCTTTTTAATATTTTGCAGGACATGTACAGAAATATGCTCGTAACCGGCAGATTATTGTATTAGAATTTTGTATAAAAACATAATATGCAAAAATTATTCATGAATAATCAAATAGTGGAAGATATTAGCTGAGGATATAAGCAAGTGGCGTGGTAACGAAGAGGTATTTATCCAGTTTTGGATGGCAACAAGGCTGTGGAAGATAAGGGAATAAAATATATGGAAATGTCAGAGAAAAATATGTGTGGGTAGACGCAAAATTTATCAAGCCGTCATCAGATGAGAATTGTGACTGATTTTTATTGTAGAAGTTTTGTCTGAAAGCTTATGTCCGAATCTCGACGCAAAGTAGTTAATTTGATTTTTATTTATCTATAGTTTTATTTACGATTAAGCCTAATACTTTAAAAATAAAACAATCACAAATTATCGATGAACATAGAATGAATCAACGGCAATATCTACTTAGTCAAACATTTCAAAAACTTGTATAAAAATTAATGATTCGAGCATAAAATAATTATGTAATGTACTCGTATTTTAATGATGTACTTTTCAAAATAAATGGAATACGATTGAGGAAAATCAATAGTAAGTATATAGGAAAATGACAAATACAAAAATAAAATATGTTTATATTTAGAGCGTTACACATTAGAGTATTTTACGAAAACGGATGGAATACAGCGACCTGTGTTGTAACACGTTAGGTAACTATGAACAAAACCAGGTATAATTGTATAACAACTTCACCATTTTCATCGGAAAGTATGAAACAGATTTGTTAGTTTGTTTGGCATTTGTGATTGCATTTTATCTATACGTGGCACTATGTAAAACGTAACAAATCATTGTGTGTATGTTTTGTGTTTTCCAAATGAAAATACTTCGGGCGATGCTTTGCAATATGTACAATCGCGCGCGAGACTTCATTACCTGATAATCCAAATAGTCACATTACACCATATAGGTATATTTGGTTGGTATGTTGTTTATATTATTTGAAAATTCAAAATTGAAAATCCCGTGTATTGTAAATATTATACCTATAATCGAGTTAAACTTTCAAAAACAGATAATGTGAGAATTACAGAATTTAACACAAAGTTTTAGGGTAGAGAGATTCTAAACTAATCGAGCAACTTATTTTTTTACTAATTGTAATAGGATTATTTATTTTAAAACAAATCTGATCATTCGAAAGCGATTGGATGTCCAGAATAGAATAGATATATATCTTGTGATCAGGGATATTCATCTTTATACATACATACCATCACGCCGCTTCCCACGCGGGGTGGGCAGAAAGGATCGAGCGCCACTTCCTTCTATCCTTGCATACATCTTTCGCTTCCGTCACTGTCATATAATTCCCCATACATGCTCTCCTGTTCAATGTGCTCAACACATGACCGTCCTGTAGAATTTGATTAAAATGATCTTGCCATTTAATTCTCGGACGTCCACGTCTCCGCGCACCATTCCTCTCAGCCAAATAAATCTTCTTAGTCATTCTGTTCTCATTCATTCTTTCCCGTGCCCATAGCATCTTAACTTATTTACATTCATCCTTGTTTTTTGAATTTCAATGTTTCATTACCGATATTGAACAATCATAATAGAGCGGTTACATGGATATCCAAATCTTTCCATGGACGATTCTATAGAAAGTTAACATCTCAACATCCATTGGTTGAAATTTGGAGATCTTTTTGGTAAATTTGAAAGATTTTTATGTTTGATAATGCTAACAAACAATTATTCAAAATTTAAATGATACAAAATGTAATAGAAAAATGTAGAGCATGTTACAACGAAAGAAAGACATTAAGACATATTCTGTCTTAACATCATAACATAACATAACATAACATCATACTCATCCTCCACTTTCATCCGATTCCATAGTAATTTCACTTACTTTCTAATACTTAAAATTAGTTTTTAAGAGTAATAACTATTAAAGATATGCAGACAAGCTACTTGTTTCTTTCTGTTCACTTATAATTTTGTAACTCATACTGTTTCGACAAAAATCTCCTCCGTAGTCATGATATTACCTTAGGTACTATAGACGTAGTGCCCAGCTCAGGCTGTTTTACCTAAACGTGATGTGCAAATAGGTACTTATCTACTCAGGTTTATAATTAACTCGCTGGGAATATTAACCCGCTACGGAAGCGGATTCTGTAAACAGTGGTGTTAACCTATCGCACATACTGGTGAACCCCGGCCGGATCTGGTCTCTAATCCCATATGATTTAGACCTGCTTTGTTTTGATAAAACACCTCTATAAACGGTGTTATTTATATTGGTGAGTACATAACAACTGTTTCGTGGAGAATTTTTCGGGAATAAAAATGTCCCACTCTTTTCTTAACGTTTTAGAGTGCTCTGAGAAAAACAATAATTGAGACATATAATATCGTCATTTCAGCTATGAGGTGTGCAATCCGTCCTGAATAACGTTTTTTTGAATAGAAAAGGACAATTTGCATGTTTATTTGAATTTATGTCGGAGGAAATATTGCATTGACATAAGTTGATGTCATAATCACACAATCTGAATTGTTATTTACTGAGGTTAATTTTTTTTATCATCGCACACATAGTAGAATGAATAATGTTTATTTTTAACCAATTTTTGAGGTTACGTTATATATAAAATTATCTTTGAAATATTCATAAAAGGTTAAGAAAAAAGTTGTTTGTTGAAAAAATGGTAGATTCCCATATAAGGTGACATTGTTAGTCGGGACTCGAACTCACAACTCATCCTTTTTGCGAGGTGGACTATGTCCAATTATGCTACCGGGCGACATACTGAAGGCTTCGAAAATTTCAATTAAAACTTCATAATATGTGTGTAAAAGCTTCTAAGCCTTAAAATATAAACTCAGTCAAATCCACTTGTGCTTTTAAGTGCATATATGTTGATATTTCCCTTAGTTGATATCGATGATGGTTCAAATGGGGAGATTGACAGGTAATGTTATTGTAATGTACAACTTGGTAACTGATTCAGCGTTTCCTCATTTTAAAATATATGACTTGTTCCTATCTCTGCTGCAGCGTCTATGTTTGTTCGTAACTATTGTGACGTTATCCAATTAATATTTGCAAAGCCCGACTATGAAATACACTCAACACTCCGAATAATGACATTATTATTTAAGTAGATTATTATTTTCGTTTGCAGGAATTTTCAACATTATCAGTCGCGTAGACTGCTAAGTCGACCAAATGAAAGCTTTATTAGAACTGACAATATTAATTTATGTAAAGATAAATAAACTCATTGCCATTTCAAAGTAATCAAGATCTGTGATAAATATTTTATCATGCATTTACCATTTTTTAAGAATACTCTTTTTTTCCAAATTACATTTCCGTTATACCTTATTCCAACTGCCTATCACGCTAAATATAATGAATATCGTTGTGTCGACTATGTACCGTATTGCTAAATCCAGCTTGGAAGTTATTCTCGCAGTTCTCTTCATGAATGAAAATTGTATTGCTGAAATTTCATCACATTGTAGTATCATACACTTCTACCTTATTTATTATTTAGTACGGGTCAACAGAAGTTCACTCACTCAACCAACACTCGATAATTCAAAATAACACAAAGGTTTTGATTTACTTGCGTGACAATTCGATATGTTCCACACTTCATACATATTTACGTCGAATCAACTTATATCGTGTTAGTCTTCGAAATGGTAATGGATTGTCTGGACGTATTACACAGTTGGATTTATCGTTTTGAAATATAACATGTTCTAACACATAAATACTTCTGAAAGAACACTTGAGTTTAAAGTAATCGAAATGGTTTTAGAATACAATAAAATATATCGATTTGAATATAAACACACAGTTTAATTTAATTTGTACATTAAAATTCAAAAATCTATTATAATAAACACTTGTAATATTGTAAAAAAGTTTTTGAACACAGATATTTCAGGCACAATGCTGGTATTTTGATCCCGCGTTTTGAGCCTAATCCTTTGATATCCTGTATATCTGGATAGGTGATTTTTCCCCGGCATTAGACTGTTAAGTTTTTGTGTGATCATGACTGATCATATGGAGACTTATCTGGTTGTACAATGCTGAGAAGTGTGGATGGCAATTCTGCCGCCGCGTAAAAAAAATATAACAACTATCAAGTTAACGTTTTTTTAATACAGTTATTATTATATATATATTATAATTCTAAACTCTTGAGTTGTATTTTTGATTCTATGATGTGTGTCTGTGTGGATGATATTTTTCGTTACATTTTTTGTACTTTGTCTAATGTTTGAAAATGTAAAACGCTTACGCCGTATGCAAATGAAAATAAAAATAAAACTGTATATGGCACAGCGGGGAAGTGCTTCTGAATTAAAAGAAGTCTATTAATATTAATAAAATGTATATTTGGAAAATATATATTATGTTATGTATGTAGTGTGATGCTACCGTTGGACGATAAGCACAAAAAATGTTACCAATTTTCCATATAGTTGAAGGCAGGGATTTTATGCCCTTTTTATAAAAAAAAATAATAAAAAATACTCGTACATCCGAACGTACCTATATTGTATGTTTGACTAATGCATTACATACCCATTCCGTGATTCAATATGTCGGAGCAACGTGTTCTATAATGAAATATTATGTGAACGGGGATACTAGCAGTCACTACTAGAGGGCATAGCAATACAAACAAAACTGATCCATAATATTGAACTGAGTTTGTTCAGCTCAGTAAGCATTTATCTCCTACAATTTAATTAGATTTCAGTTCGGCCAGGCTAGTCACCGATAGGCAAAAGAGTTACCTACATTTTGTAATGTTAGCCCAGCTCGTGATAGGAAATTTCATTAACATCCTAGCACACTGCTGTGGTTCGCCTATATTTTCATGATATTAATTCATTTAATATTTACATCCGTTGACGTTTTTACTCTACAGATGAAAAGTAAATGATCTTCAACCTGTGTTTTCCATATCTATCTCAGGTTTTCTCAGTAAATAAAAATAATATAATAAAAAAATTCGCTGTTTACTAGTATTTTTTTATATTTTTATGCCGCATAATATAATTATCAGCATGATGCTTAATTATGTTTTAGTATAAAATTATTTTCAATCCGTCTGTCTGGGTGATTATAAAAAAAAAGTTTTAAATTAGTATTGGGGATAGAAACGATATGCGATATAGTAATTTCGCTTTAAATAGCTGATTAGATGAATGTACATAATATTATGATATGTCTAGGTTTACTTGTTTAAACCTTTTAACCCTTTGTTGATCGTCGGGATTTTCAGATACTGAAAAAAATGCTATATTGCCCAGTCATTGGGAAATGCCGTCACATGTTTCGTCACTTTAAAACATAGACAAAGGAATGATATTTGATAATAAGTTATCAATATATCAGTATTGCCTATGAAAAGTTATACGCCAGAGATAGAAAATATTCCTTTACAGTAAGAAACAGCTTTTTCCGCAAAAAATTGTCGTTGTGTTTAAAGTACGAGTACTCATTCGAATCTTATAGTACCGTTGAGTATGTAAAAAGTCGAGTTCCGTGGGACCCAAAAGGTTAAAGTTCTGGATAGTTTATACATACATGTCTACTCTTTTGATTTATTTCCATGGCTGGAAATATTGGTTCTCTTTTTTACATATCTTAGTAATATGATGGTTTAGTAAATGAAAAGTCTTATAAATTAAATTTTCTAGCGCTTCTAATGTCGCTGTTTTCTTTTATAAATAGTCTCTATAAATCGTTACTCTCGGCCTCGTGAAAGGGGGTACATGGTTCGATCCCAGATGCCGGCATGCATGTCTGAGAAACTGGATTAGTGAGGAGGAAGCGAAGGAATATGTAAGAATAGATCAACATTGCGTTCCGTTCTTTCTGCCTACCCAATCTGGGACAAGGCTTGAAGTATATAGATAGATAAATAAAACTTTTCAATGACTTTTTACCTTTAAGCAATTCTGTCTAGTATCGTGTAATTAATCAAACATCTACATAATTATGACCATCATCAAAACATTAATAAACAATTCATATCGATTCACAATTATTAATAACTTATTCATGTCTACGAGCGACTGGGACACAATATTTATGACATAACCAGCACAAAAAAACCGACTACTTGTCATTTTACTCCGTTTTATTTTAACATACCTACTATCATTCTCTTGGACAGATAAATGGTCTATGCGTATAAATTCCACTTGTTTTAAATTTAGACAACTTTAATATTACATAATTATGGTGAAGATAATAAATATTGTTTTTTACCTTTTCTTAAATTAATAATTTTAGGATATTTTTACGTTTTCTTTCTGTTAACGTTTCTTTCCTTATTATCACATATTTTTTCGTAAGAAAAGTTCTAAATTTTTTTACAGCGCTTAGAGCAACACTAACTAACTAAATTATGTAGTATGGTTTTTGTTATCGTTTAATGTCATGTCAGTTAGGTGAAATATTTTTTACGCACGCTATCCCATATTATGTTATTACCATTATTATATCAGTTCCATTTTATGTTACAACAACCACGTGTCATTATTAATAATACAATACGTTTCCGTGTGTATCCGTCGTCGGCGTTTTGTAGAAAGAACCCTTCCGTTTACAGAAGGTGATCTTGAATTTTTTATAAAATACCGAATGCATTCGGGTAAATTGTAAAAAAAAATCGTCTCACAATCTTATGGCGCAGCATAGAGACAGTAGCGATGAACACAATATACATATAATGTTTTATAATAAGTATTGTCATTCATAATGGAGCAGATCATTATTATGATTATTTTCATAGCTTTGCGTTGCTGATAGGAACGTTTTGATTCGCTTAGCTACGAGGTGATTGAAATTGATTTCCGCAATACTCTTGAATTTTTTTTAGATATTATATGAATATGAATTGTAAAATGCCAACCCCTTTAACAAACGTAGAATCTCTGAATAGGTCTCCCACTCTGTCATGTGATTTTTCGTGTGCAGAGTTCGTAAAACATCACAGATAAGACATTTGACATCTTCAAATAGACAATGAGGCATGCTACCCATCCAGAATATCTTCATATTTATTAACTCAGAGATGACAACTTGCTAGTTTATTTCATCTACTGGATATGGTGTCATGGTATGGATGAGAAAATACATTATTTTGTTAACCGATGAATTTTTTACAAAATGCCGACGACACATCTAATGTAACACAATATTATTATTATTATTCCTTAATGTTCCAACAAACCTAATAAAAACCTTTCCTCTAACAGATTATTCCTTTTGATTATTCTTGTTTGTGTTATGATTACACTACTAGTGACTGTCTGTACCTTTACTGACCATATAATATTTATTTCTTATTGTTTGCGAATTTTGTAATTAACTGATAAAGCTGTAATGATTTCAATATTACATTTGACACTTACCAGCCATTTGCTGATAAATATTAAATAAATATATATAATGTTTACACAAACATAAAAACTTATTTAAGAACAACTAATTGTCCGGATACATTGATCATGATCGATCGTGTTCTTCCAACACAATATAGAACAGAAGAAAACATAATCATTAGTATTATTCAAACAGAGAACAACTTTGTTCGTAGTTCAAATATTACACAGTGTTTATTTGAAATATATTTTAATTCTATTAAAATGCACTTTCAAAAGTTATTTCAGTTACCAATTACTGTACAATCATGAAAACCATTAGTGCACAAAGATTTATTAAAGAATAGAATACATTTGACTTAAACTAGAAACAAAGGAGGAGCGATGGGATGAAAAAAAACCTCTCAATTTCAAAGAGAATGTATCTTACAAATTTTTCTAAAGTAAAAAGGTGTAGTTTAAAATAATTTTATTTTTGTTTAATAATCTGTTTCCTTTATATTGTTTTTTTTATTAAAAATGCTTGCCTCTTAATTTATGTATATCTCAATTCATTATTATCCACATTAACTAGTATCTTGTAATTATGAATGAATGTGAAAGAAGATCGAATACCTACTTAAGTTTTCTGAGAACGCGCCTCGAGTATTAAACAGATTTCTTCGTTCTTATTTAGGATTCATCATTAAAAGAAAACAATTATTATAAAAAAAACTTTGATCATTTTTGTGGCGCTTAAGGCAATGTTCAATGTTTTGAATTTCGAAAGTCGAAATAAAAATTTAAACTCTCGACATGTATCGCTATCCCACGTGTGCGTATGAAAAATAATAATCCAAGAGGGTGTACTTTTTCTCGTCGAAATTCTATGTACCTACATCTCCCAACTTCTCACACTCGTGGAATTAACGCATCTTCCCTCCTCTTCGTGTCTATCGTGCTGTGAGATTTGAAGGATATTATTATTATTGCGGTACGTGGGTGTTAAGCAGTACCTTACTTTTAACTCCTCACACTCAAACATTTTTATATCTACCATCTTTCTCCAACAACCATTATTAACGATGTTGTAAATGTGTAACGATGTTTTCGTACTGTGTTTGACTTTATTTTTCATACATTTTTTTCTATTCTGTGTCATTTCGAATGTTTTACCTACGGTGTTCATTTTCCCCATTTTCACCAAATTCTTTTTTTTTTTTGTTTATTTTACGGTGTTTCCCTAGACTTTTCTCATTCAATGTTATAAAATCGTTTTACAGACATCCTTTATACCATACTCAAAATTTTCAGATATCACTATTAGGTACAACATTTTCACACATTTTCCATAAATGTGTTCTCTTCTGTAGTTTCCACATTCTTCCAACTTTGGTGTAGTTTTTATAAACTTTGAATCATTAAAGAATCAATATTTCAACACAGTGTTCATAGGACACAAAATAAGCTTGATCAAGTAGGCTATATTAGAACTTACAAATCTTCTCTGTAAGTTTTGATTGTCCTGTAGAAGGAATTCTTCAAGCATCGTGTGTAAGACAATTGACATCTGGCCACTCGTCCTGATTTTCTTGTTTTTCATGGCACCCTCAGGATTTTTTGTATATTACTTACATGCGATCAGTTCGCTGGCTACTCCACTAAAGAGATATGTCGTGATGTTTACTTAAGTGGTATTAAAAAAGTAACTTATATATCAAAATTCTATTGTAGTTTTAGCGTGTTATTTTTTTACTCTCTGAGCGCCTTATACTCATTTCTCGACACCTCACCTCAGCTCTCTTTTATACACATTATCTTTTATCAATAGAGAAGACAGGAGATCCATAATATTTTAATTATTTTTTTCTCCATGCGAAGTTTACAATTTGAGACTGCCTGTCTACATTATTTATATTATTTTTAAATAGTCGTTAGTATAAGTTTCAGTACATCAGAGATGGTAAAGATTTTTTTATTATTTGTCCTTCCATTCATCTATGCCGTCACGTCAAATTCTAAAGCTTTCGTTTTATGGAACAAATTTCTTAGGAGATTGCTTGTGTTTGTAATATTCACTCAGTATGACGAGTATTACAATATTTGATATTACATCCTACTTTAATAATGATAATAATATGTAGGTATATCGTTCAAATGTATGGTGTTTCCAGCAATTATCATCTCAATAATCAACTAAGTACCAAAGCTATTAGCATGTGTAATTATGTATGCTATAAGGAGTAGGGATTTCGCTATTGCCCTTAGCGTAACCCTACATATTCGTATAAGTTTCCTTTTGAACTTCCTCACGAGACACATTCGAATAAATTACCTTCTTTAAATATAATGATCACACTTAACTTATCCCTCTGAATCCCCGGAAAATTATAAGCTTCCCACTGTTTTTTAATGATTTTATGTGACCTGTAAAAACAGGTATTTCCTATTAAATCCCGTATAAGACGTTGAACATCTTTACAATGCAGCGATAATTATGTCATCCATCCCGAGTATCTGAATATTTTTTGATACGGAGAGGATGATTTGTATGGTTATTAGATGCAGCTAGATCACTGGGTACCCCACTTATGAGAGATGCGGTGATGGAATAGAAGCTCTCTCTATTTGCGTCCTCTCCCAGCTTGCCAGCTGAATATTTATGTATGTATGTACACTCAAACAAATAAACCCTAACGTAAACAGATAAATAAATCTTCACGGTTTCATTATAAATTTTGAATATTGAGCATATATTTTTTCATATGTAGGAGGTAAAGGATTGAACAAACTCAAACGTATCAATATAAATGTACGCCCGTTTGGCAGGAGTATATAATAAAAATAATTGAATCGAACGGTTAGCTCTGTGTATTTCGAACATTTTACACGAGAATTTTCATATACTTTACGGCTGACTAAATTGACTCGTCATACCAAAAATCTATAATCCATATGTGCTCAGTGTACTCACATATATTTGTAATTTGCTTTTGTGTTCAATTTCGAATTCCATTTAATTGTTTATTTTTTTCATGGTTGAATTATTTTTGTTACGATATTAATTTTATAGTAAAATGGAATTGAAAATCAAAACATGTAACAGAACACATCTGAGCTATGATATAAGTAAAAAAAAAATTGTGCAGTATCTCCCACAAGTGGGGTAGTCAGCAAGGTAACTGCATGTGACAAACTTGGAATTTTCTCCGTCCTTACAGTACCAGTAATAATGAGACTTCCAGTAATCGAGACATACCGCATCCGTACGGAGAATATAGGTATTTGGTAAATACAGTCTTGGATGTTTCTATGATCGTTTTTGGTTTATTTTGTTTTTGACATCTGTTAAAGTTCGTCGCTTTATTTATAATATTGTAGGTATTATATGAAATATTTACCACCTTTCTAGGAATTCTAAGAGCTTTTCTATTCTAATAAAATTCTTTGCAACCAGTATTCACAAATATTCTGTCGTTAATTGCTTTTATGTAATTCTTTTGATGTTCCAACTTTGAAAATTTTGGAATACTTCTGTTTCGTTTATCATTTAAGTAGCAATTGTATAAGTGAAAGATGTATAATGTATACTGTATATTGTATTTGTGGTACAAAACTTTACTTTCTTTTTTATCTTAACTAGGCGAGTTAGGGTAATGCACTCTCTGTCCAGCTATGTTCTATGAAAACTTCTGCACATTTCTTCAACATCTCTCAAGTTATACTTTTTCGTTTTAATAATACACATAATATTGAATACTACTTCTTTTCATAAACTCTCCGTTGCTCAGGTAAACTTGTGCAGTGAATACAAACTTTGTCTTATAAATCCAGTTCGTAAAAGAAAAACATTCCTCTATAATATTCATTATATAAGCGGTTAAATTTTTTAATTATAATTAAGAGAAGATTTTTTTATTACGTAATACACCACATACATATTTACGTTATTAATTCACTCAACCAATTTCTATACTCTATGTTATAAAACTTGTATAAAAATGTATATTCCGTATCAAATTACGATGCATTTTACTAACTAATTTTGTTCGTACAGAAATCTGAATATAGATTTGAAATATTCGCGAAGAGTATACGTACATATTATATATGTTCAGATTTTAAAGATGATTTTGGTTCTCTGTGTTTTAAAAATGGATGAATTTGGTATAATGATAGCAGTAGTAAATTTCTTTGATATGTAAAAAATATTTGTGATAAATGGTGCAATCCGACCAATAATTGCAAATAGAAACATATCCACCACAGCTAAAAGGTTGGTGCACTCTGCTATCTTAGTGCCAACACTTATGTATGCAAGTGAGACGTGGACATGGTTAAAAAAGGATGAAAGTGGCATAAATGCAGTGGAAATGAGATCGTTGAGAAGGATGTGTGGCAAGAGTCTGAGAGATCGTGTGCGTAACAGTGATATACGAAAGGAATGTGGAATGAAAGTTGGTGTAATAACAAAGATGAATGTAAATAAGTTAAGATGGTTTGGGCACGTGGAAAGAATGAATGAGGACAGAATGACTAAGAAGATATATTTGGCTGAGAGGAATGGTGCTCGGAGACGCGGACGTCCGAGGATTAAATGGCAAGATCATTTAAATCAAATCCTACAGGACGGTCACGTGTTGAGCACATTGAACAGGAGAGCATGCATGAGGAATTGTATGACAGTGACGGAAGCGAAAGATGTATGCAAGGATAGAAGGAAGTGAGGCTCGATCCTTTCTGCCTACCCCGCGAGGGAAGCGGCGTGATGGTATGTATGTATGTATATTTGTGATAAAATATCTGGAATGATATTTCTTCTAAACCAATGTAGAAAATTTATAGGTTTGCATGTAGGTACATTTGATCTCGCAGGAATGAAATATTGCGAACATCTCATACTAGAAATGTATAACAAATTATATCTTTTTTTCGTCCTACTCTCATTCACTCCTAGGCAAGTTTAACATTATTCAAATTCGTTTCAGACCTATCTTACAGATAGTAACTCTTTAATATATATGTTTGACAAGGTGGTCTCTTGGTCTCAATGGTGACTTTCCCACGTTTTCTCAATCTCCATTTCATGGAACATTTCGTCCACTTTTCGTCTAGCTACATGACCTGCCCATTGCCATTTCAAACTTGATACCCGTCGGGACATACCTATTATTTTGTCTGCTGTCTCACTGTTATTCCTAGTAACAAACTATAATTATGATTTGGTTAAACTTAAAAGCGTTCGCAAGTACAAATATAGTGCTGTGTTCATCTACTCTGAAACAGAAGTAGTTTTGATTGTACAGGTATGTTTGTGTGACCTATGCGAAAATTGTTTGTTGAATATCTTAGAAGGAATGGAAAAGGTCACAGTTCAAGATTCAATTTGGGTTCAAAAGGATTTCTGCACATGGATTGACCTAATATTTTGTGTTGTAATCACTCGGTACATTGTACTCACCCGTGACATTATAATAAGTAATTGAGGTACGTTCCTTGATAATAGGTATACATTGTTCACGCACCTAAACGTATAATAATATAAGTACTTATTTTATCATATTGTGTTTTCCCACGCACCCAAACACTCCTTCATAAAAAAATACACATATTCCATCGTTAATGTTCATACCCGGCATTTCTGTCGAATATAAATTACGATCTATGATGACGTATACGACTTAATACAATGAATTACCTACTAATCTTGTCTACTTAACGCTGCATAAGCAACGCGATTTATATATGGTTCTTGGACTTTATATATTATACATATAAAGTCCAGAATAGAATAGGCTTTTCGTTCTTTTCTCTGAATTTTGAGCATCCTGAAAATGGTAGGTAGACATATTGAACATTTAATAACACGGCTATGAGGTATCTCACCCATTCTAAATGTCTGTTTTTAATGCTACGAAGAGATCAAACTACATGTTAAAACCTTACTAGCCGTACCTATATGACATGATGGTATAGATAGAGAGATAGATTGACAAAGTTTACAGAAATGTTTTCTTTAAGAAAATGCACGAAAGATGACGGTTTGTGAAGAATATATTTTTTTATAATATTTTTTTAAGAGTGGTAGGTACGTACCAAATTTGTAATCACATGTATTATTTTTGTACACATAACAGGATCAAAATATTTAAGTGATCATTACATTATTATATTATGTATTTGTGTATTATTCTTTATACATAGATTATGCACGCACGTACTTATTATCTCTCCCTATCTCTTTCTCTCACTGTTCTATCTTTACCTCTCCAAACATAAACCTTATCGCAGTAGTATAGCTTAAGTAGGCACCGTGAATTGGCGCCCAACGTGGGTACGCCAGTCCACTTGAACATGTCTGTAAATATGTCTCATTTTCTAAAATATTTTGCTAGATCCAACATATTATTACACACGTGATAAGTAGTTTACATGAGTATTTATTTTAGGGTTACCTTGTTTACTTTTATACTTCGTAAGGGTACAAATACAAAGAAAGCAGGTTGCCTGCTTTCCGATGCCTGCGTCTACCGGCGCCGAGAATGTTTACATGCATTTCAATGGACACGAACATAGTAAAAGCAAGAACGCCGATTGCGATTTACTTTGCCGGCGCTTACCGACACTGATCGGCGCTGGTAACCTGTTTTCTTTGTGTTTGCACACTAAGATGATGCTTTTGGATAATTTCAACGACCCACAACAGGAGTTCAACTCAGATCATATCGAACGCAAGGCAAGTATTACCGCCATACGAACACATAGTTTGACATTTACGTGTTGTATAAAAAATATACGAGTTTCAGTTGAAAAATTCGGTCGTAGATTTGTTTTATGTGATGTCATTTACTTTCTTTGCGTACGCCATACCTATCTTACTGGCTGTCGATATTTTTTCGTGGAATTTCAACCCAAATATGGTAAACATTGTAGTAACTCACCAGTTAGAAATCATATTGAAATCTCAAATGATTCCTTCATTGTTACTTTCCTTCCTTTTGTTAAATTCCTTCATTGCACAAAATTTTCAGTACCAATTTTATGTTTTATGTTTTTACTTTTTTGTGGAATAAAAAATTGTTATTACAATTATAAAATAACATTATAGGTGAATTCACACCGGTCGAGCCAGACTCAAACTAGATATGAATAATATATTTTGGGTATTGATACGAAGATACACATATATAGAATGCATTAAGCATATGTGCATGTAACACTCAGGTTCAGGAAATTGAAGAGAGACCCACCCACTCGAATGTCTCAAAAGTCGTTAACTTCTGCTTTTCCGCACATTTAAACCAAAATCAGATTCAGAAAAATTTGAAAAAGGTTTTTCTTAATTTTGCCTTGGGCAGGAATCGAGCCAGGAACCTTGTGACTTAAAGGCAAGAGTGTTACTTCCGCGCCACACCGGCCGGCAGTGAAATGGATTTGGTTGTTACTCTGCTGTTTACCCTTCTAGTGTGACGTGCTGTATGTAATGCACACTCACACCGTGACAGAATTATCATGTCCGTATAAACACACACACGCTCACAGATCAATAACGATGTACGACCTTGACCCTCTCCCCCACTCCTCTCTTTCTCTTACTCGAATGCTTGTTCTTCCCGCCGCCAAAATCCTTCATATATATTACGTGACGCCTCTCCTATGAAAAGGGATGTAAAGGACACCTCGATAGCATCGCTTCCAAACAATTTCGTCGGTATGCCACATTTTTTCAAAATTTGACAGTAATTTTTCACTGTTTTAGTGTTTAATATTAATTATTAAAGAAAAGGATTCTGTCCAGGTTAGATATAGCAACGCAGTATCTGCACCGAAATGTCGGATGAAAATTCAAACTCGACTGCTTAGCCGAAGGAGAAGAAGATATTGCTGGTAAATTTAGAGGGTCTTTGCTTGTCCACATGTTAAACGTCATTTTTGTTATTGTTTTTCAATCCTAGATACTGATAAGATACTGTTAAAACTTAAATATCTATAAAAAAAAACTCTTACGCATAGTGCACTATTTCGTCTCGGTTATTTAGTCGCGTAGTGTATTTAAAAGAGATAATCTCGATATCCGACTAGTTTGCGACACAAATCACATTGTATGAAGGTGATGCGGTAAGGACAGTGAGAACTAACAATGATACTAATACGAACGAATTATTATAACGTATTAACCCTCAATGTGCGTGTGTGTTTGTCCTTTGTAATTATATTACTCAGCAGTCACCCCATCCACACAACTAGACGGTTGTTCGAACTTTTTTTAGTAGGAAACAATATAAGTAGACTTAACACACGGAACTATCACATTAAGTTTTGAAATGGCAATGTCACTTTATTAGGTATTGCCCTGAATGGGACTTGAACCCATCTTTTTTGCGAGATGTGTGCTTTGTCCAGTTATGCTATCAAGAAGCATGCCGAAATAAAAATAACATCAATAACAGAAAAAGTGTCCCGATGCTTACGAATCGGCTTAGGCGAGTTGGGTGCCCTTGTGGTGCACCAATCCTACCAATTCCTGTTTAAATAATCTTCATTTTATAATAATCTTCACTCGCGCAGGTGTGCAAATTCTGTAAAATGCGACAAATACATTTAAACATTTATATTGAAGTAATTTTCTGTAAGTATATCCTATATATGTACTAATAATAATATCAACTAGGTATTAACGAGTTGAAAAGCTTCCGTTAAAGCCGTGATTCACTTTTGGTCTTTAGCTATCTTGGGTTGTTGGTCGAGTATAGTTAATTTCGATTGTCTAATTTTTTTATTGGTTCGGGAATACTAATTGTATATTTGTTACATGCACTAGCTGCTCCACTTATGAGAAATCCCGTCGTGGTGTGATTGAAGGTATAAATATAAAAATTTTACGCTTTAGTTAAAAATCCTTTAAAAATAATTTTGACTATTGAGTCCGGTAATTATTCTGGTGAGGGTCCCCCAGCGAGTTTGCGAACAGCTACTGTTCTGCTGTCCACTTTTTTGCTCGACGAATTCATTGATTTCCGGCTCTCATTTACAAGAAATTAAGGGGTAAGGTAGAGTTAATTTTTTCGTTAACCAAATAACGATTAACTGATTAAATTTATTAATTAACTGTGCTCAACTTTGCTAATAATAGTTATGTACAATACGTGTATGTCGTCACAGTAATTGGTACTGTTGAAGTACCTTCTAGTAATAACAATGTAATTTCTGACACGATATTCGCACATTTACTAAATATTCCCATCTTGTCTTTTCTGACGCTATTAATTCTATCTTTGTCTATTTCGTCGCATTCAAGTAGTATTTAAACTGTCCATATTATGACCTTAGACAAAATATACTTCTGTCATTTATTTCCAAATGTGTTCTTCTTCTTCTTCTTTCGATGACCATATCAGGTCCTCTGTACGCCGGCTATCAATCAAGCGTATTTATGCCTTTTTTGACTTGTACTGTTTAAAGCTGTTTCTCCTTCCGCGGAATTCCCGTCCATTGTCACATTATGTGTATTTCTAAATACATTACTTTGTTATCGAGCTTCGTTTGTTTTCTATATACCTTTAATGATTATATGTATCGGATTGTAAATCCTCAACTGCAGAAAAAGAATACATTGACACATGTGTACTTGTAATCATAAGTTATATTTACACAATTAGCCAAATATACAAATCGTGTACAGCGCATCAGTAGATAGATGCATTCAACTTCAAATATAACACAGCGTTAGCACTTTCGTTATTTATTCAAATACTATGTCGATGTTGTATGAACTTATTTTTTCATAATGTACATATTCTTCTTATATTTAAAGTATAAATACACGCTATGGGAAATGGTATTAGAAAATATATCCCTGGAGCGATTATCCTATGAACTGAAGCACTTGATTTGCATTTAGAGGTATATTTGTAGAGAAAGATGTGATGTAGTTTTCAAAGACAGTAATTTATATGGCGCTTGATTCTGATTGAAGCGTCGAATTGGTACGTACTCTGATGAATGGACGAATTTTTCATTATTTGCTATATTTTCCATCTCTCTTCAACGCAATTTATCCTCTATTTTGTAATATATAATATCATTATCCTTCGTCCTTTTCTTTCTGTCACTCTTCTTTTAAAGGTAATAATGAATATAAGTATTTGCCCCCGTTACTATATTATATATTTGTATGTCTGTTATACCTATATACCGCAATAAGCCATGTCACATTAAAAAATAATGCCCTGTATAAGAGATCTCATCCTTTGGTGAAAAAATATTAAAAATATTTTATACAAGCGTATGTAACCCGGCATCGCTCGGGTTTAATTAAATAGAAAACCTTGCAAATACATGGGTTAAAACAACAAAATCTTATTGAAAAAAAAAACGGAGTAAGCACTTACGTGGATAAAAGAAGTAAAAAGCTCTTCCCAATGAGAAAACTTAATTTTTGACTCCCTACATGCCCATAGCTTAGTAACAATAAATAGGTAGGTACCTACATCATAAAAAGCATTGCAAATCTCTAAATGAAAAATCTTGAAGTTTGATACCTCACATGCCCATATTTAGGTAAAAAAAATAGGTAGGTACCTACATCGAAAAAAGTGCTGAAAAACTCTTCCCAATGAAAAATCATGAAGTTTGATACCTCACATGCCCATACTTAGGTAAAAAAAATAGGTAGGTACCTACATCGAAAAAAGTGCTGAAAAACTCTTCCCAATGAAAAATCATGAAGTTTGATACCTCACATGCCCATACTTAGGTAAAAAAAATAGGTAGGTACCTACATCGAAAAAAGTGCTGAAAAACTCTTCCCAATGAAAAATCATGAAGTTTGATACCTCACATGCCCATATTTAGTTAAAAAAAATAGGTAGGTGCCAACATCGAAAAAAGTGCTAAAAACCTCTTCCCATTGAAAAATCTTGAAGTTTGACACCTCAGATGTTCACATTTATGTAAAAAAATAATAAGTAGGCACCTACATGGAAAAAAAAGTACTAACAACCTCGTCCCGATGAAAAAGCTTGAAGTTAAGAAATTCCACATATTGGTAGGTACCTACATGGAAAAAGTGCTAAAAACCTCTTCCAAATGAAAAATATGTGAGCTCGACACCTCGAAAGCTCATATTTTATTTAGAAAAATAGGCGGGTACCTACGTGCAAAAACTACTAAAAACCTCATCTTAATGTAAAAACTCGAAGATTGTCATCCCAAATTTCTATAAGAAAAAAAGGGTAAACATCCCTTTTCGTGAAAAAATTGTAGTCACATAAATGTTAAAATATTATAATTGTCCACATTCGAATTTGTATTTTTGGTTTGCAGTGCATAAATGGGTATTTGCTATGAAATTAAAAAAAGTCAAGAATAAATTGTCATATAAGTATTTACTCTTTATTCCCAAAAAACCTTAAAAATGGATTATCTGCATCCTTCAATATTTCAGAATATTTTACTATCAAATATTTCATAATTTATGTAAAAAATATTAGGTGAAAATAAATAGGTTCCCACTCATTGAAAATCATTTAACATTGTTTATGGATTTTATAGGTAAAACTATTATTATTCTACAGTATAGTTTTCTATGGTTTCATAATGTCTTCCATTATGAAAATAGCCCAATATGTCAAAAATATGCAATTTTTATTCACGTAATTCAAGAGCTTTTCTCATTAGCAAACACGATATTTTATTACGAAAATAAACCCTAAATATTTAGTTTCAGAATTGTTGTATTTATTGTTACATCCATTTTGATATTAATTCAATACAATGAAAAATGTTTGACTGTGAATATTGCTATTTACTAAATCTTGCATTAATTTTACATACATTTTGTTGCTAATTTTGTGACATGGTCGCATTAAAATTAAAATATCTTTATCAATACGTAAGATATTTAAAATGTTTTTAGCCTTAAACCTGCCCAGAAGATGAGACCTTGTATAGAGTGTATTATTTTACTTCGGTCTTTCCTAATTTCTGAGTCCATTAAGGACATACGTACATACATACATACATACATACATACATACATACGAACGGACTCAAATATTTATGTGTGGATTGATTTTGATTTGAATGGGAATTGAATGTATAAGCTTTCATTGTTGTCTTAAAATCATCATCATCATCATCGCCCTCAACGCTCCTCTCGGGAGCACAGGGCAGAAACCAGCCTCCTCCATTCAGAGCGTCTCTGTGCCAATTGCGTCACCTCTTTCCACGACATTCCTTGCGCTCTGATTCTTATTTCATTTTACTGAATACCTATACTTCAAAATTGATATACAACATAATATTATTATACTGATGTGAAATGGACAAAGTTTGAGTTTTCATAAGAAATACATATTTATTTGAAAAAAATCAGCTTTGTTTTAAATCAAATCATGATAAAACATTAATTGAAGTTTAAAAAAATATTTGAATCTAGAAGTGAAATTAAACACAATTGTTTTTCTACTATATTGATTTTTTTTATTGAGAGAGAGAGAGAGAGCTTGTGAATAACATATCAAAATAGGAAAAAAGGTAGTTTTTTATTTCATTATAAAATTCTACTACCTAATCACCGGCACTGAATACTATCTACAAGTGTAAATTCGTCCATATTTGATGTTTATTTTCTGGGTAAATTTGACGAGTATTAATAAGAATGTTCCTGGTACCATTACCATCTCCTTTGATTATCTTCATTAGGGGAACCCGACCCTGCCTAACGCATTTCGCACACAATTGCATCGATGGGATTTCCTTTATTATACGCACCGCGTCCTTCCGCAACGAACCCTTTCTAAATTATTATTATTATTATTATCACGTTAGACCAATATTTCAATATACCCCTAAGCTGTCCCTTATATATTGAAGGATGAAAGTGGAATAAACGCAGTGGAGATGCGATCGCTGAGAAGAATAGTATGAAATGAGGATATTAGAAATATGAGCGGATGCAAGATATGTGTTGTGGAGTGAATGCGTGGAAATTGAATTCGTCGGTAGCCTGGAGGTAGAGTCTCGGCCTCGTGAACATGGGGTCCATGGTTCGATACCCGGTGGCAAACCGGGCAAGCCGGCAAACTCCCCTTTCACGGCACAAGCTTTTAGTGGCTTAGTGTGAAAGGTGTATAAGGTTGTATTTGGGTTTATAACAAAAACCCAGATATATCTTCAAAAAAAAAAAAAATAAGTAACGATACATTTTGAACCAATGGATGATAAAAGGATGAGATAGAGGATATGAACTGAAAAATCTGAAAGAGGGAAGTGTGGTTTGATCACTTGGATCAAATTCGCAAGGGCAGCTGTTTGTTGAATAAATTGACATGCGTGATGAAAAATTGTATGAATGCAGAAGCAGCGAAAGAAATATGTAAGGATATGTATAATGGTGTTCTGCCTTCTCCGTTTGAATATATCTATAATATAAATGAATATAAATATATATAGCCATACTTGAACATGAGCTTGTTTTTATTATGTATTTATGTTATTTTACAAAATATTTTATTCAGCTAGTTGAACTATTTCATTATTGATAAAGTAGAAAGCATGTTTCTTTAAGTGAAACGTGAAAGAAACTGAGATGAAACGTTTCTTTTTCATTCGAGTCACACTACTTTTATAATTCGTGTCGTTTGTCACATTTTATTCTCATTTACTACCTACAAGTAGAGCAAACTACAAATATATCAATACGCTTGATTCATAATGTCATGCTCTTGATAAAATAAATATATCAGTAAATAAACACTTCAAATTATTTGGCTTGATGTCTTCTAGGGAACATTGTGAATCATTGTCATAATAATATTGACTTTGACTTACATACATCTTCGATTCTTGATGGAGAAAAAGTTATCAGATTACAAAATATAATTGAATAGTATGTTCTAGATAAGTGGTTCAAAATTGGGGCATCAGTGCCCCTTTGTGAAGGTGTTTAAAATTTTTGGCTTTTAGGGGGAGCTGCAGAAGTTCGAGTGGGCATTGTGTCAATATAGAAAAATACACTCATTCGCGAGCTGTGCACACTAATATTGTATTTTTCTTTGTGATTTGATTTTATAAGTCCCTTATTTACAGTTAGTACAAATAATAATCTACATATTATAACAATATTTTCTAAAGCGCTCATTTTGTTTTTGCGTTACAATTCAAATGCATAGGAATACTGTAAGGAAAAATTATATCGTACACACGCACGTCTTGTCGTCACTGATCAAATTTATAAATTATCCGTAAAATATTATGAGAGTACATTGTAATGTATGTATGTTGTTGGAATTATTGTATTTGCATTTTTATTTAATAGAGCAGTGGACTCTAACCTTTTTAACCATTAAAGTTTGATAAAATAGTTTTACCACTAGATTGGGGAGACTGTCTCGGGTTGCGAAATTTTATAATTGGTTGTCCTTGCACTCTAAATTACTATATTCCCCCTTCCCCCACCTTCTCCGTCGCAAAACTTCAAATTGTTATAGGAATGTTAAAAAAATTTCCTGTTTTGTTAAAATATATTTTGTCGGATTCTAGATTGATAATTACCCTTATACCCTAAAATTCTCTCTTCTACCCCACGTCATTAGATTTTCAAACAGGTGCAGAAATTTAACATACTACATGATCTCCTTGGTTTTATTAAGGAATATTTAATAAATTTGCGTAAATCGAACGTTCATTGCACAAATATGTGAAAAATCGAAAAAGAGATCACAACAAAACAAGGCCTGGTCTTCACGTTCCTTCATCGAATCGGGGGTTGGAGATCAATGCAATAGAATATTTGCAATTTGGTTTATTCATGGTAGATAATATTGTAGTATTATGAGGATGTGGTGTAAGTTGATTGAAGGAACCTTTTCTATTTACCACGAGTATGTAAAGAAGTCTTGTTATATTGTATCCCTTTTGTTGTATGTATTATTATTTGTAACGTGTAGTAATAATAATAGTTTTATCACAATTGTGTTGTGCTTCAATAAATTGTAAGATACTTAAAATAAATGGAGCGTTTCTCCTCATATATAGAGAGATCTGGATTCAGAACATTAAACTTCTTTGTAAATATTTGATTCTTCACCTTTTATTATTTACACATTGTCTACTTACAATTTAAACCAAAAGACGGACTTTCAGCAATCAAAATTGTATTACTTTTTGGTCTTTATTCCTTGCAAGAATGTTCCCTTTCACAATCGTTTCCAATGGAGTATAACAATATTATTACGTGAATTGGTGAACAAATAATCCAATTACTTTTATTTATTTTATGTAAAGACACACACAAAGGTTTAAGTTTTAGTACTTTTTAATAATTGAGTGACCTGATTCCTGCTTAAACTCATAACCAGTTTAACAATGGCGTAACCAGGTCAGTCAATTATTGAAAATTTGTACAACTTAAAACATTTGTGTTATATCACAAAAATTAATATATAACTTCACAAAAATAACGTTAACTGGATCAATTTATTTACTTAGTTACTTAATTTTATTTTCATACGTCTAGTGTGTAAATTGTAGATAATTATGATGTCGTAAAATAAATTTTCCATTACACAATATTGTGTAATGATTACTGCCTCAATTACTTTTGAATTTTTTTATTCGTTTAAATTCTATCAAATACGTGATAAAAATGGTTCTTCTAATTATTAATTTATAAATTATTTCATGTAGATTATTGATTACATGCAATAATTGTACACATAAATTCGACAGTTTATTATCAAATGCAATCTACAATACAGAGTTCGAATTTGTCGCAGAGACACGATTTCCACCAACAAGTTCATTTATTTTTACAATTTTAAAAGTCTAATACAAATTTTATAGCATAGAATTGTTTCTTCTATTGAATCGTCTTGTGCCTTTCATAGTAATGCATAAAAATAAAACTTGCATCTATTCGTTTTCTTCTCAATAAAACTGCTGTTTTTTGACATTTTTCGAATATTATTGGTTTCTTCTAGATTGAGGGGATTACCATAATAATCACTTCGTTACTCTGTCCAACATTTTATAAACGCTCCCATGTCTTATTGAAATTAAATAAAACTTCCCTATCCGTTATGGTTTACACTGTGACTTGTCTTCAGGATTTTAAATTATGTTCCACTCTATATAGTTTTTATATCATTTTTATTATGCAATACTAGCGATATACCCTATATATCTATACCATCACAAAATTTCACACATGTGAGACACCCAGTAGATTAACCGCAAGTAAGATATTTTTATTTATTTATTTATCCATCACCGGCCAACTGGCCTTTATAAGTAAAGTTTAGACATTATAAAATATAAAGCATTAAAAATGGCAACCAATGACAATAATTACAATAAAAATTATACAAATTAGCACAGATAAAAATATTGTGGAAAAAATTAACAATGTTTACAATATAAAAAACCTAATCAAATAAAGACAGAAAAAATGGCGTGAGCAAGTATGTATATACACAATAATATAACAAAAATCAAAACGATTGATAAAAAATCAATTAGCAAATACATTTCAATTAAGTACTATAAGTAAATACAAATAAAACTTAATATTAATTATCCTTCTTATCCTTGACATTCTTTTTATCCTTCTCTTTGTGCCATAAAAATTACGGAATTCATGGAATAAGTGGCATACCTCAACATTAAAAATTTCACAATGTTTAACCTTTAGATGGACTTTGTATAGATTGTATTTTTTTTAGTATCACCAAATCTCGTCGCTCGTATTCCTACTGAAAACAATTCAAATCAAAGTTTATCGCTGGTTTTTTACACCCGTAGCAAAACTAGTTCGAATGTTCGATAAGTTTTTATTAATAATAGTATATTACAATGAACATACCATTTAAAATGTTTTTGCAATACATAAAGTTTTACTATGCATTCAATGTATGCATAGTAAAATATTGTGTATTTTGTTGCATTCTCTGTAGTGATCTATTAATTAACGCTCTGGTTTTAATAAAATTGTAAATTGAGTGAGTGCATTGAACGCAGGTACGAGTACACGTCTATTATACATAACTATATATTAATATTAATGAATACGTAACTCGAATCTAAATAAATGTATTTAAGCTTAATTAATATGATATTAAATAAATGGTTGTGGGTCAGTTTTCATAGCTTGTTAATAAATCTATTTTACTACCCCCCTCGTATGTAAAAGGGTGTAATGCCATATAAGACTACCCTTTCGTGCCACCAACTTTGTATTAACATTCATACATGTTATTTTGAAATGTCCGAGTGTTGTGGAATCTAAGGCTTTCATATATGTTATTTTGAAATGTCCGAGTGTTGTGGAATCTAAGGCTTTCATATTCAATTTCGTCATCGTGAATGTAAGAGGCAACTCGTGCACACTCACCTCTGAAGATACCCACCACAGTTATAACTGAAACGTCGGGTTAAAATCACCCTCGAAACCACGGCCCACTCAACCCGGAAGATAGCTTTTCTATTTTATCCGAATTTATTAATATTTTAAAATGCTACTAACATTTTTCTTTTACCTTTTTTAAAGGCCACTTCAAAACTCATCCAAGATTTTCGATCTCGAGCGCGCATATTTCGCATAACCTTAACTATCTCATTGACCCATCATTAACCCATTGTTTTAAAGTATTCTTAAATCACTTCATTCTGTACATGGTCTTTACTCCAGAATTTTAGGGGTCCACCAATCCTCTCGTCTTGCCAAATGACCAGTTTGTTTGTCAACATTCTGTTTGAAGACTTCATTGACGATTTAAAAGATTTTTGTCGAAAACTATTATTTCTTCATAGTTTTTTGTCATCGTATTTCAGATTATTAATTGTATGTTTTTTGTTTGTTTCAGGTATGTCTGCATTTTGTAATCTATTTCATAATTGACACACTCGAAAGGTATGTATTAATGTTTATATTTATCTATCGTATTTATCAAATTTCACAATCCGATGTAAGTAATTAAAGATGTAAAATATCAAATACGTGGTGTTTTATGAATACCTGTTTTTTTTTTTTTTTTTTTTTTTTTTTTTTTTTTTTTTTTTTTTTTTTTTTTTTTTTTTTTTTTTTTTTTTTTTTTTTTTTTAAAAAAAGATATATCTGGGTTTTGTTATAAACCCAAATACAACCTTATACACCTTCCACACCTTTTATGCAGAACATTGGAAAACCTACTAAAAAATATATCGTAAATCATCAAAATTTATTACTACTATACTATACCCTCACACCGTCTACCAAGCGGGATAGGCTGGGAGGAGAGAACGCCATATTGATTGATACTTTCTTCACTTCCTCCACATTCGTAAAATCTCTCAAACCAACTTCTTTTACTCATCATACGGCCGTCCACGAGAATTATCCACGTGGTCAAGCAACGTAGTTCTCAGACGTCATGCTGTCTTACACCCCTTTCATATTAAATATATTTTCTTAGTCAACCATTCTTATTTTTAATTAGCATTCTCTCAAATTCCCCTCTCTTTTAATTTCTCTTTATGTTATATGGTTTGTTAAATGATTTATCTTCTTCTTCGTGTTTTTTTTCCCAATTTATTGCTTCTGAAGTATGCTGGGGTCGCCTTTTCTCGTCCTAAGGTTGTATATCCATCTACTCCATATTATGTCATTTTCATCCTTTCGCATTGTGCCTTATAGATATTCTTCAGTCTCTTTCTTTATGGATGCCATGAGAGATTCATTGACATGAATTTGTTAACGGAGTGGTCTGATGGTCTCAGTTTTATGTTTCCATACCATCCTTCTTGCCTATCTTCTTGCTTCATATTTTTATCACTAATACGTATGCTACAGGGAATGCAAGAACTATTTATTTAATCTTAAATGGTTTACCCTTAGGTGTATTAACACGTGTATATGATTATTTGTTTAAAAGCTACGGATGAGAGTTTGCACAGTACACCCTGTTTTGTAAATAACGTGGTAATTAATGATATCAGTCTTCTAATTAGCATCGTCTCTTGACGTGCATTAATTATTACTAAACATTTGTAAATAAACAATTAACTCAATATTTACACACGTAACACACGCAGATATAAAAAAGTATAGAACTGGGACTTGTTAATCATGAATATTATGAGGGTAGAGAGCTATCCCGTATTAAAATAACATCTCACTCAAAATAATGTGTGTCGTGGTGTACCTCCTCAATGAGATAAACATAAACCTGTAAAGTTCTGTTTAATCAAACGTAAGCTTATGTTACCTGTCATGTTAAGCTCTAAGTGAAGTTGTCGTAGGACATAACATTGAATTATCAAAACCTCAATAAGTAAATAAATTACAATAACTACAACAACTTTACGGAGTACGCAGTACCGCATTTTCACCTGAAGTTTCCCAGCTTAAAATTAATTTGATGAGTATATACCTGACCACTTCCAGTTAAATAAGTCCAATTGTTCTAAATTTCGCGTGCACCTTGCACATAATAATAATATGTGAATTGGATCCGATGTCGTCAAAATTATCAAACGTATCTAAACTGTAAACATTTATGTCAATCTCTCTCTCTCTCTCTCTTGCCCTCAACGCTCCTCTCGGGAGCACAGGGCAGAAACCAGCCTCCTCCATTTAGAGCGTCTCTGCGCCAATTGCGTCACCTCTTTCCACGTCATTTCCTGCGCTCTGATATCGTTGTCATAGGAACGGTGTATTGTAAAAGAGGGACGCCCGGGCCGACGGAACCCTTGCGTAGGGAAGAAAAGTGTTCTTTTTGGCCAACTATCATTGGGCATTCTCAAAAATAGACAATTTTCTCAAAACGATTTTGGACTTTCTGTATTTATTGATTTATTGTACTTATTAATTACTGAGGATGGACCTATCCTGTATGAAAAAGTATTATTTTATTTTTACTTTGTTAATTCAAATGGTTCAGAAGTCAATTACAAAAGTACATATTAGAACATATTAAAATATACAACCATTATGCAAATAATAACAACAACAAAAATTATTTATGACTATAATTTATTTATGTTGTACAATATCTGCGGCGATGTTCCTACCGTTTGTGTGCTCTCTGAGAAATCATAGTGTCAACAGTATTCTCCTCTAGGCGATGTTCTCTTGTATGTATGTATCGTATTATAATGTCGGAGCAAACCTTGACGATGTCAAATTTTGTCCAACGCGACTTATGAACATAGAATTATATTCTAAATTTTTAAAAAAATGACATTGTGTTATATCAATTAATATTACAAACAAAATAATTATTTTAATTTGTTTGCATAATAATAATAATAAACTTTATTGTGCATAAAAAACATACATATAAACAGATTATAAATACCAATAATTATCATGCACAATGGGCGAGTTTATCGCGTGTAAGCGATGTCTTCCAACTAACCCAACACTTACCTATACAGTTCATACCTACACTTAAAATAAGACATTTAAGATGGATGCATACCTCATAGCTATGTAAATTTGAGATGAATGATAATAGATCCGAGTAGGTTCCTGAGTATACATTAAAGTAAAATTCATTGTTAATTTATTCTAGTTCCAATTTTATTTCACGAAATTAATCCGTTGGTTAGCCCACTCATGGGAAATGCCGCGATGGTTTGAAGTAATAAATACAGTGTTTTAAGTTCATTGTTATCAAGTGTAACTTTGTAGAAAATCATTTGTTAAGATTGTAATTAAGTACGAATACTTGTCTATCCACTTTATATTTGTTTTATTTGAAACGCCTTCGGTTACAATATAACCAACTTCATTAAAAAAATAACCTTATACTCGTTCTCGAATTTATTATCAAGAAACAAATGATACGTAATACATATACAAAAATGTATAAGGAGTGGTTGTGGTCGGTGAGGTTTAGAAGGGGTGTAGAGAGTGGGGGCGAGGTAATGGATAGGCTCA
The DNA here is from genome assembly GCA_947579605.1 of Athripsodes cinereus. NCBI lineage: Eukaryota > Metazoa > Arthropoda > Insecta > Trichoptera > Leptoceridae > Athripsodes > Athripsodes cinereus. The sequence goes on from OX388329.1 coordinate 6,251,377, forward strand.
GGAGAGATAGCATTTGTGATGATATTTGAATCTGTTGGATATTTACAAAAAAATGAGGTACATTTATTTTTTCTAATTTTTCTAGAATGCCAAGCTTTTTTTCCTTCAGGACATTTATTTTGTAATTCAACTAAAATTATCTAATATTCGAATGGATTTCCACTATTGTGAGTCACCAAATATTAAGAAAGTTAGTCACCCGGCAAAGAATAGGTGTATCAAAAGAGTTTTTCTTTTTTAATGAATTAAAAAATAAAAAAAAAATCGAACGTCCTTTAAAAGGCATGTGTTCGATATTTTTTCAAAATTAACACATTTAAACGTAGAGAAAAAATAAGAACATTTTTCATCTTAAATTCCTGAATGTCTTATTTTTTGTTGGCATTTTTTAATCCGCTGGCTACCTCACTTGTTGGATGTGCTATGATAGTTATATTTAATACTGATATTGGCGATGACCCATAACTATTTTTGACAATAATTTCGCATTAAAATGCAAAATATAAGAGCAAATGTAATTTTGCCGATAAAACTTTGAACTGGCATGCATGCCAAATAACATATCGCACATTGAAAACAAAAGTGGCAGTATACAAAAAATGACAATATTGAAAAAATAAAACAGGTGTTTTATTCTTTAGTAGAATAAAACACCTGTTTTATTTTTTCGATATGGAATACTACTATTTAAACACCGACACAGTGAATGACAATATTGAGTTTAAACGATGTTTAAAACGCTTAAATTAAAACGCATCCAGTACAAAAACACCTATTCCGATAGCTTGTTTAGTTTTCCCTAGAAGTCACTAGTGTCGATTTGTACTTTTCTATAAGCTTCAAGTTGCTAATAAATAAAATGACACACTATACCAGGTCGAGTCAAACGGCCGCAGTGGTTGTACATTAATTTAAGGAAAGACTAAATGCATAAATGACATTTTAAGTATGGTGTCATTTTTATATATTACTTCGTATAAATAATGTATTCAAGAAACGAGTAGAGGTGTAAACTATAGAATTATACCAAAAACTTTAAACGGCCATTCTGAGAAATCATGTTTTTTATATAATGCCACTTTTGTTTTCAATGTGCGATATCTTGTTGTAGTGTAATTTTGCTCTGCCATTCAGATTATGTATATACTAATATTTGTATAAATAAACACTATACACAATTCTTTTTTACTAGTATGTAGGTAGGTACTCCCAAACAAATAATAACATTTGCATTGCCAATACAACCAGAAGATATTCAATTGAAATATAAATACATTTTTAGAATATAATAAAACTTATATATTCTTCCTGTATATCTTCTTATAAATAAAAATGGATTGACCATGTTTGTCACTCCATAACTTGAGAATAGCTGAACCAACTTGGCTAATTGTTTTTTTGTTGTATTCGTAATTATCAGGAGACTGTTTATATGAAAGAAATTTTTTGGATTATCCAACGGAATAGTCGAAATTTTGGATTGTATTTTTGTATGAAAATGCAGTTTGTATGACAGTTCCGCTGTCACACAAACAATATGGATAATTATACAAAATAAACGATGAAGTTTTTTCATAGATTGGCTTATTATAGAATAATTTTTGTATACATTTTCAAATTAGAATCGTTATCCATACAATTTAACATCTGTGGTTCTGAAATTTCAATTTTGTAAAAATCATGGAAAGAATTGTTATAAATTTAAAATCAATCAGTAGGTATCAACCTAAAAAAATAAATTAGTACCTACATATTTTATTACGTACAGCAGATAATTTATAAACAAATCTGAGTTAAATATTATTGTTAAACATAAATGAATTTTATTTTTTTTCACTATACCAGTGATTCCTAAAGTGGTCCAGGTGGATCTCCAGAGATCCACGGGAGACTCGACGGGGGTCTACGATGGCGTGACTAAAAATGAGGGTGCACGAGTCTTAAGTGGTGGTCCACGAATCCATAGTTAAAGTGTCGGATATTCGGTAAAAGCACCAGATATTGACATAAACAATATTCGGTACAAATACCCGGTACATTGTAGAAAGAGGTACTGTGAGAAAATATTCTTTAAGAAACCCGAGGAGTTTTTGAATTATTTCAAATTCCTATACCATTTTGTAAATTCGGCGACGGGGGGGGGTAGAAATATAAACGCGTATTTTTTTAATGTGAACAATATTCGGTACAAATACCGAGGAGTTTTTGGATTATTTCAAATTCCTATACCATTTCGAAAATTTAGCGACGGGGGAGGGTAGAAATACAGGGGGTCCGCCGGAACCAGCAAATTTTTGAAAGTAGTCTATGAGAAAAAATGTTTAGGAACCTCGGGAGTTTGTAAAAAGATTAAAAATAATATTAATCACTCATTGGGTCAACTAGTTTTTTATAAAATGTTTTATTTCCGTTTACGATTGGTAGAAAGTTCATCGAATTGGTAGAGAACAACTCTTGTATTTTTTTGTTGTTGTATGTACTTATTTTCGTAATTTGCGCGTGAATAGATTTGTCAAAAATTACTTATCTTAATTTATCATTACATTATCTTCGAGAAGTCTCCGGCAAAGAATATAACCTTTTTTCTTTAAGTTTTGAAGTGTTCTATAAAAGACAGTTGTTAGTAGGAAGCAATCTCTACATAATATTGTGATAATCTAGCCGCTGCATATCGTCTTAGTATTTTAAATTGTTTATTGATTTGTTATCACTCTTATTTTGTGATGATGTGCAAAAAGAACAAAATAAATAAATGAAACCATTTTGGGGGAGGATCACCGTGTTTATTGCAAGCAGTAAGTTCGCCAGCTAACCCTTGTGTGGGATACGCCGTGTTGGTACGAATGAATGAATATTATTTCAACAAATTAGTATTCATAAATAAATACATAAAGAAAGTTTTAATTGTGGTAAATTAATTAATTTTAAGTGATTATTTTTTTTCTCATTACTCTTCAATCTCTGATACATGTCAATGGGCAATTATCAGTTTCTAAATTATTAATTTATTTTAACTTTGTAATTAGACGAAACAGATAAATAAAAACTCCTACGCAATTTTAAGTTTATTTTTACATTTTAAGTAAAAACCTTTCAATGCGATATTCATTTGTAGAACGTTATAAGACTTATAAGTCTCCTTGTGATAGCATTAAATGAAATACTTTTTTCAACCATTACTAGTCGTGTAAAGATTTTTCACTCATATGTTTTTAAGTGTATTTTAAAAAACAGGCATTCGTAAGACATCGAGTACAAGATACCACCTTCAACTATAGTAAATTTTGAAAGTACGAAAAATGCGTATAGGTATCTCGAAAAAAGTCGTCGTCGATGAGGTACGTTTATTGCCTTGTTATTAATTGGCACAGAGTTGAAAATGCTAGACGTTGAATGTTGCTAATTTTTGGCACAAAAATTCTGTTATTCGGCAACGAGGTAAGAGCATTATTATAATCATTACTTGCGATTAGTTTACGGGTTAATCCACTAGTGGGAGCTGCTGTGGTGGGTTTAGATATTTCTTTGATCGAAGGAGATTCGTTTTTACTGTACCTAACCAAAGTCAACATTGTAGCTGACCATCCGTAATAATATGTTAAGCTAATACCGTTAGTATCTGTTAATACTACATTTAACAAATCTTTCACTACGAAATAAATAATTGGTCTTGTATTTTATATGATTAAGATATAATTACATTTGCCTTATCTAGATGTGCTCATAAATTCATAAATATATAAGATAGATTAACATAATTTAATATAAATAAGTAATTACTATTGCTTAATATTCAAGATTTATATGGTCATGTAGGACGGTCGAGCTTTTATTTATTTGTACAGTCACCATGTTGTATTATCAATTATAATTTCATTAGCGCCACGTTATCATGCTCGTGTTAAATTTTATTTAATTCAATAAGATTTATTGCAATTATTTAAGAACAAATAAATAATCTTGCATGCTGGCCGAATAACCATATTATTGATACTTCTCAGACAACAATAAATAACGCGGCGGCAGAATTGCCATCCACACTTCTCAGCATTATACAACCAGATAAGTCTCCATATGATCAGTCATGGTCACACAAAAACTTAACAGTCTAATGCCGGGAAAAATTCTCCTATCCAGATATACAGGATATCAAAGGATTAGGCTCATTATGAAAACTTTTATAGCGCCTACTTATATTACTGTTTATACGAAATTTCGTGAACTTTTTGCCGGAAATCTTTTAATATTTTAATAAACTGTGCATTAAAGAGAGACCAACCTCGAGCTGGATATCTCAGGAGACGGCTCCTATTTACCCGCACAATCGAACCAAAGTTGTCCTCACAGGCCGGCCATTGGGCAGGCCTGAAGGGCCGACCGGCCATAACCGCCATTGTGGAAATCTTTTAAACTCTGTCTTCGATGTCCCTTTTAAGTGGTAAAAAAAAGTTTTTTGAAAATAGAACATAATTATGTACGTACAGAATATCTTCAGATTCTTAGAACTAAAAAGACGCATTGACTATTCTGGGTTTCAAACTCGTTGTGGGAAAGATTTCGAAAGACTGGCATTACAATAAAACATGTTCAAATAATCCTCATTTGATTTCGGATTTGGACGTTGGCTAATGTTATATTATCTTTCAAGTTTTCCACGATAGGAAAGTGTGTTTGCCCATACCTTGTGCTCTTGGGAGGAGTGTTTAAGGGCGAAAGAGCGAAAAATTAATGGATTAGTCTCAAAACTTTCCATAGTATCTGTATATTATTTTCTAAGCGTGGATCAACATAAACAAGTAATCTTTAGACAAATCCCGCTTACATTTTTAAAATTTGATTGTTGTTTGATAGCTCGCCCAACTTGTTTGGTATTTATTTAATGTTTATTTGATTCATTTAGTTTTGTAGCTTTAGTATTATCGTATCGTATGAATCACCAATCGTGGTCCACATAGTAATAATTATGTATTTCGAACCAAACGTCCAAGTCCTTGGTTTACCACAACCGCTAGGATATTGATAACATCAACAAGAACAGCGTGATTATTATAATTAGAACTTAGCAAAATACAATTATATTCATATTATTATAGGAAACATACACGAATAAAAGTTATAATTCCAAGTGATTTATAAATTTTTCTTCGATTTCGGACTTTTACAATGGACAACAAAAATCTAACTGACTTGCAGAAACCAAATTTTTGAGTTTATTTTGAGGTTACCAAACTTTTTTTTTCTCATAGACAACTTTGAAAATTTTGCTGGTTCCGGTGAACCCTCATTTATACCATATTCCCAAAACTCGACAAAAATGTGAAAATTATATCGAAACCAGATAAATTTTCGTGAACCCCCATTTTTTTATCACGTCAACGTAGACCCCCTTTGATTCTCTCATGGACCTCTGGGGGTTCACCTGGACCGCTTTGGGAATCAATGCTCTATCCAATTGAATTGTGTGTACCTAGTTAGTTAACTTCTCGTGACTGTTTACTGTGACACTCAATAGATGTCGGACATCGCATTATTATGTAAAAATATTATTATGTATCGTGAACAAAACATGCATTAATCTGGACGAGTTTCTTTAAATCAACGCGAGTTCAAAAAAGCATTAAATTTTTTTTTATTCAAAACGTTAATTTGTATAACTATTCATACTATTTGATTTAATTATTTATTTTATTCTACACTGTACATTGGTTAAAAATATTTCAAATCAATACAAAGTATCGTATAAAGGTATTAATAATAATATTAATGTAATAATATTTTGATGTATGCTTTAATTCCAAGATAGTTGGAAGATATCGCAATCTAGCGATAAGTTGCTCCTTGTGCATTGAATTATATAACTGATAATTAATTTATGATACTTTGTTATGATATAAGGAAGGATTGAATGTTTTGTTTTTACTAATATTTAATATAAGAAAATGGCATGAACAAAAATATTCTAGATAATAATATTATTATATTGATACACAATATGATGAAGAGTGATTGCTATGTTTTACATTGCCGATAGGTCAATTAGTGTCTGCCAAGAATAACGCGAAAAAAACCTTAATAATTTACATCGAAAAATATTCCCTCATCGATTAATTATTTATATCACGTAGACCTTCCTTCGATTTTCATTTCACGGACTTCTTCTCTCGGGGAAACAGGTAAATTGAGGCGTAACGAATTTAAAATGAAGTGTCTAATAACATTCCATCCGATTTTTACGATTATTTTTAGTAATGGTAGAGAAAACATTATTTAAAACGTCTACCCCATCTTCAAAGTAGGTAACAACTAATGAAGCTTATGGAAGGGTCCCTTAATCCGATTTGCATACGTAGATAGATAATTATATGTATATAACGAATGGAATACCTGTGTTTTCACTGATAAGCTATACGTATTAAATAATTGAATTGGAATTCCAACCTTGGGTAATGATTGTGTTATAAACAAACGACTGGCTACTCCATTTGTGGACAGTTCCGTGGTGGGACAGATAGCTTAACAAGTAATTGGTACATTTTCTTAATAGAGCTGAATTTAATTTATAGTTCTTGAAGAAAGATACCATTGATTATTTTTAATTATATTTAGTCACATTAACCTTTTCATTGTCCTCATTGGGTCGGGAGCCCATCACACATACATTGATACCTCCTACAGATCTCTAGGACCTCTTGTTATTTCATACAAAATCCTTCAACACACATGTTTGATATTTGTCAACTTCTACTTTAGCTGCCCGCCGACCCTTCAGCTGCCCTTTCGCACAGTCTCCTAATGTCTGCTTTCTGACGTGCTTTGCATAGATTAAACCAGACTCTGGAGAAAATACATCACTGTCCGTATAATTAATTTATTCATTAATCCTGGCGCAGTCTTCTCTGTACGATTTCCCCAATGTCTGCGTGAAAGTTTCTAATCGACTTAAAATACATGTTTTAAACTATGTAACCTAAGTAGCTATATCTAATATCTAAAAGGTACTTACTTCTACTAATAATTAGCCCACTGACAAGACAATATTAAAGTAAGGCTTTGATTAGAATTGTTAATTTTAGTATTAGGTAAAAGAATATTCCCAGGACTTGGAGATTACCGTCGAGCCGTGTATATTATTATGTATTATATTTTTTTATTGTTGGTTTTGTGTTTACAAAATTTCACCGGGCCAAGGTTACGTTTTATAATTTCGTCGAGTAAACATTGACGAGGCATAAAGTAATTTTCATTTTTAATGACTCGTCCTTAAATGATATTAAAAGGAAGCTTATCGTTATAAGATTAACATCTTTTGTTGTATCTACCTTTTCTTTTTTCACACTTTTATTTCTTTTTTTTGTGTGAATAATTCAAACATTTTTCAATTATTTAATTCTAAAGCTTTTGTGCTAGCATTGAAAATAATTTACTTTATTAGGAAAACTATTAAAACAGTTTGTAAAACTATTTAATTTATTTATCAGGAAAAACTAGGTTGCGAATTTCAGTCGAATGTATTTTCAAGTTTCAAATGTTTCCAGCAGCAAATTATTATGCAAAATCAAGGCTGTAGGATTTGTCGAATTATAAAAAATCTTAACTTTAAAGTACTTTTTTAAAATACAGTTTTTATACAGCGTGCTGTGAACATTTCATCAAAAAAAAAATTAAAATGTATCACTCCTAAATCTTGTTTAATACGCGAAAAAATGTAAATGTATTAAGTTTCACTTCAAAGATAATTCTTCACATTGCCTATTTCGTAATCTATTATTTTTTACTAAAATTCTTTGAAATTTTTTTCTTGCTTATATTCAATCAAAAGCTGTTGTCAGTATGATTAGTATCCTTTGATGTTTTTGGATTATAAATACTATACTATACTATACCCTCACGCCGTGTCCCAAGTGGGGTAGGCAGAGAGAACGGAACGCCGAACAGATCTATCTTTACACACTTCCTTCGCTTCCTCCACGTTCATACAGTTTCTCATACACGCACGTCGGTTCCTCTTACTCAACACGCGGCCGTCTATTAGAATTTGATCCACGTGATCAAGCCACGTGGTTCTCGAACGCCCGCGTTTCCTCACACCCTTTCTTTCAGATAAGAATATCCTTTTTGTCATTCTTACCTCGTTCATTCGTTCAACATGCCCAAATCACGCGCATTCTGTCCACAACACTCTTCTTGCATCCGCTCATTCTTCTAATATCCTCATTCTTCACTCTATCACGCAGCGTTTTACCAACCATTCTTCTCAACGATCGCATCTCTACTGCATTTATTCCACTTTCGTCCTTCTTCAACCACGTCCATGTCTCGCTTACATACGTAAGTGACGGTACCAGAATGGTATTGTGCACCAGCATTTTAGCCATGTTCGACACATTGCCATTGCTGACTTATATGCCATTGCTGGATTATAAATGGAAATACATATTAATTATTATTATATTTTATACTCACTTATAACGTAAGAATTTTTTTTATTTATTGCAATATTTTGTCAAGAATTAGTATGAAGATTATTATATTTATTGATTGAGTCGACGTTGATTTTGTAAAACTCCATTATATAAATATAATGAAAACAAAATTGTTTTTGGTTTTACTACGATTTATTTGTTAAATAAGTTACCTGGTTTCGACCTATGAGGTCATTGTCAAACTTGACAATGAGCTGACCTCATAGGTCGAAACCAGGTAACTTATTTAACAAATAAATCGTAGTAAAACCAAAAACAATTTTGTTTTCATTATATTTATATTTATTATATTATTTTCATTATATAATATAAGATACTTTAAGGAACTCGTAACATGTTTTAAATTAATACGTAGCCTGAAGACGAAGTATCTTTCATTCACGATATGTTGTTAAAAGAAGACTGAATTTATGGTTTATTTATGAAATGATTTACGCAATGACAAAAATATGGAACGGAGCAGAAAAAATATGTAAAGCGAAATATTATTAAGATGACATATACGCGACACAGTATTGTATAATCGTACACTAAAAACAACTAAATATTTGTCGTTTACGACTGTGATACACATATTCGATACGATGTTCTCTAATCGAATGGAAATATTGTATAACAATTATCCTTCGTAGCAGGTCATAGTTGTTTTTCAACCTTTTCTTTTAAAAATATTATAAAATGATATTTTGCTGACTCCTGATATTTATAATATACCCTTTGAGAAATGAAGCACGGCGATATCCTTACATTTGATTTTGACGCCTTTTCGTTTTACGTACTATATTATTTGGAATACGTGCGAGGAGTTTATAGTGATTTATATACCTATACTCGTACACCACCTTACTATTATTCACGTGATATCGTTCGGAGGCAATATTCTTCGCGTTGCAATGTAGGTACATGATTTCCAAATGTTTGATACAATGTCTACGTCTGATTAAGCGTTAAGTCTATTTTGTATTTAGATGCGTGACATAGATCGAAATCTCGATTATGGAATCGCGCAATAACTGAAACTATGCGATTTGTGACATTTTATTGCAGAATCGTTTCTGAATATTCTCGTAGTAGAATAATGTGTACGTTTAAAGTTTCGTTATTCAATGTACGAGTATACCTCAATTCAAACTTGTGTTGCACCTACCTACAGTTCAAAGTTGGAGGTTACTTGTGTTATTAGTATTGTGTTACAATTTCGAGTTCTAGATCTCTCGACAACGTTGTTCCGACGAACTAACGAATGTTGACATTTAAATGTGGATCAAGATCCTCGCTTCGTTGTTAAATCAATCTATGTACCAGATTCCATTCCGCGTGTAGTTTCTATAGGATGTAGATGAGTGGTCGTTTATTCAAATTGTAGTTGAAACCAAATTTGTACCAAATCTTTGGTCCTGATGTTTTTGATAAATTTAAAGAAAACGTCAAATACATTATTATGGACCGTCTTTGACATATTTGAACTGATGTTTTTCTATGTTTAGTAAATAATTAACCTACATTAAACGTCTAGTTTTTGCTTAAGTCGTTTATTTGAACTATTTATAATCCATGACTTATGGATGAAGGTCTTTTCTCTTTATTTTCCACAAATTCTTATCTAGGACACTGCTTCCATATCCATGGTGTATTTTATTTAATGTCTCAAATAACTTGTCCTGAAATTATAATTTATCTTATTGTAAAACTTTCTTTGATTGTTTTATCTTTGTTATGTACTTTTCGTAATTCTGTTTATATGTTATACGTATTGTTATATTATAATCCAACTCCGTTCAAATTATTTAAATGTAAATAAGATTCGGAGCTGAACGGTTGAATTGTGACATCTCTAAATGCATGCATGTCATCACCGATGTTTGCCCTCTGTTGTCTTGTTGTAATAATTCGGTAATAACAATCTGTATTAAGCCCGAATTTGGGTCAACACGATCGTGTTTATTATTATCATATTATTATATTAGGGTATGAAAATAGCGTTGTGATAATTTACCGCTTATTGCGTCCTGTGTCTCCCCTGTTTGAGACGCTATCATCGTCGTCATTGAAGCAAAATACTAGCACCGGATGCATCATAAGTTGACACTTGAGCCTGAATAATTTATACTGCAGATCGTTTCATTTAGAATAAATTAAGAATTAATTGGTGTTGCATCATTCCGTCCTGTTTGGGGCAATATTTCAATTTAAAAACACCTAACAACATTTCGTGATTTCAATAATTGGAATACAAATATATTTATAATGTCGTTCTGATTTGTCGTTAATGAAGAAGACGCAGATTCGAGTTTAGAAAAAGTAGCTGTGATGCTGGTGATGATCTTTTTTTACCATTTTTTAAATTTAATGCTGGCTTCGCGTGTACTGTTATTTCCACGCGGAATCAATAACTTTGTCAATTATTAACCATTCGTCTTATTCGTCAGCGAGAAGTTTTGTTAGTATGGCCCTTTAATATCGAATAAATAAATATTTTTTACTAAGATTTATAACGTATCTGATATGATTGTATACAACACAATTAATAATATCTTCAATAGAGTGTTCAAAACCACAATACTTCCAGTTACAGTACAAAATACTTATTGTCAAAACATTCCTGATGTGATTTAATTTTTTGAACTAGCGCCAAATCAAATGTTGATTGTCAAGCGGTATCTACAAACAGTTACTGCATTTGCACGAAATGTTAACTTTACCTCTTACATCTCACATAACGTTTCTGTTATGTTTAATACACAATATACATACACAAGTTTTCTAGTGTAAAAAATTTAATACTTAAAATACTTGCACAAGTTTTCGACAGGTATTCATAAAAAAATCGTGTTTAAGATATTTTACATCTGAACTTTGGCGATGTAGTGAAGAGTCTTGTCACAAAGAAGACGATTTGCATTTTTATTTTATGCAATTAGTCTGCTGGCTATATAACGTGATAATGCGAATGTGTGTACCTACACAATCATCTCGTTTGACTTGTTATTATTATTAATTAGTGTACAACACATAAATCTTCTAGGTACCTACCTGCTGTTTATGTAAATATGGCAACTTAGAATGATATTATTTTGTTTTGACATTTTAACTGCAATAATATGTCACTCTGAATAATTCAGTTCTTATGAGTCAATCAACATACCACTTTATAAAACTTTCACATTTTTTTTCTGTGGTCAAATGAACAGTGTCCGAGAATAGAATAGACCTCTCACTCTTTTGTGTATTCTTTGAACATCACGAATAAGACATTTTACATTTACAAAACAGCGACCAGGTATGTCACCCGTCATGAATGTCTTACTTTTGTGGCGTAAAAGGGACTAGCTACATGTTCATCACACGCAGTTTGTTCACTGGGTAACTTTTCTGGGAGATGCCCTGATGAAGTGGATAGATTTGTTTTTCAGATTTTTTTTCTCGTGTACTGGAGCTTATACCTACGGAGGTTGTTCGTATACGAAAAGTATCTTTGACAAACCCACTGCGAACTGATATAGGTAACGAATCTGTCTATTCTGAAAAGAAGTGATTCGTAGTATCAGTTGTCATATGTGCATGTGAAGACACAAATCATATGTATGCATAGATAAAATACCTATTTATTCTCTGACAACGATTTCGTGATCGCAATTCTTTGAACATTAAACTTATTTTAATTTTTCCCACTTATGTGTTAACCTAATTTTAGCCTTCATTCTATCCTTATATCCACTACAATACCGTTTAAATTCTTCTTTTACTTTTACCGTATATTTTTCTTTAAAAAGTTCTCTTTGTATCTTCTCCAGTATTGTGCTTTCGTGTTCTTAAAAATATTATTTCTGAGTTATTTCTTGAGAGCGTTCTCATAGAGCGTTCGAGCGTATGTAGCATCACATGATATATATATATTCGAGTATCCAATACTTACTTTTTCTAACTATACTCTATCGCTTACTATTTGGATTCATAAATTTAACTAAGATTTATTTAATCCGTTAACAAAGAAGTTAACTTTTTTATAGCCTATTTTTGTTGGTAATTTATTCATTTATTTATTTCATTTTACAAAAATTCACGGCATAAGCCTTACATGTCTAAATACATAATTATATAAAAAAAATACAAGTATAACATTGACAAATTTTAACAAAATAATATTAATTAATTGACGCAAGAAACAGGTAAACTGTACCTACAGTAGATTCTATAAAGTAAAATAATTAAAAATATTAAAAAAGCCCAGCACGATAAAGTTAAAAGCCGAAAAAGATGCCTTTTTATTAAAAACTAAACTTATAACAATATGTACTACCAAATTGCTTAAGGATCTCCCTCTAGAGAAATTAAGTTGCTTTTTATTTAACTGTTTAGCTGTATTGTAAAGGAAGTTAAGTTTTTTAATATAAAAAGTTAATCATGTTTTTAACGGAAGTTTGTTAACTCGTTAATGCCTAGCTCTGTTCGTCGGTATCTACAAGGTAGAAGAATGTTATAATGTATTTGAAGACATCATCTCCAGGCTATTTGAGATATAATTTCATATAGTACAACCGCCACAACTACTACTAACATTGATCTTGTTCCTTATATGGAAATGTTATTTCTACATCGCTTAGTCTTATCGATACTACATAATGTGTAGTAGGTAAGTACAAGTACATATTACATTATTGTATTAGGAAATGCCTTCACCACGCTGTTGTGCAGTTTGACACGTGGCGTTTATAATTTATTGAATGCATTTCAAATACTTCAGTACTTTCTTTATTTTGTTGCTTTGAAAACGTATTTGTGATATATTATAATATTACGTATTTAAACGCGAAATTTATACACTTAAAGCTAATAACTATTCACCATTGACTCTTTACCCGACGAATAAAATAATCGACGTTTATATTTTGTCTGATATTTGCAATTTTTAAATTACATATGTTAAATAATAATCGTATCATTTATAAAAAAAATATTCTACCTTTGTCTTCATTTATTTAAATTATATACCTACATATAATTGTATTTCGAATAATACATGCAGATAAGTATTTGAGTTTCTACTTGTCTGTTAAATATCTGATCGTGGCTTATAAGATACGATGTCGGTGTTTTATGATAATAAGTAGGTACCTACTTGATTGTAGTACTCGTACTGCCTTATCACCGATCATCAATTGATGTAATTAGAGATAGTTGAACATAGTGTGATGCTTTTTTATCATATACCTATTAATGTGAATTAGAAATAATATTATGTTAATAGTTTTCAATGGTGTGAAAGGTCATGTCATCGGTGTCTTTTAAAACTTGATTGTGATTTGCTTTGGAGTCATAACTAACATAACTGTATGTTTGTATCAGTTATTTTCCAAAATAAATACTCCTATATTTAATATGCAATAAAATGTTTGGGATTAGGTTTATTAATAAAATGAGTTCTTTGATCACCTAGCTAATAAAACTTACAGATATAGTAGGAAACCTTTTATATCTCATGGATACTTCTTCAACTATCTCCAATTACTTTCTTCTTTCTTCCAGTAATTTTCTTACATCATCCTACTACTCTAGCCTGAGATCTTTCGACAATTTTCCATATTGTCCTCGTTTGCCCCTCCAGAATTTTCTTTGACCATCTTGAGTCTGATTATCTGGCAATGTTTATTGAAGTAGTAGCGACCTAATATTTTCTAGATCTGTTGTTGGATAACAGTATACAAATAAAAGGATTGTCCAACGTGATCAGTCGGTATTGAATATTAATACGCAAAGGCTGAACATCTGTTTGTAATGGATCGATTACTAGAAACCTTCGTCTATTCCCTATATCCCGGTAATAGATGTAAATGTTCCCGGATATTACGTATTACTCCTATATGAATGATCGTAGAAAGAGAAAGTTTACTATAATGTCCCGTTTGCACCTCCCGTCAGGAATAGCGTTATTATTATTGTGTATCTATCTACTAGACATACATTCAATAATATATATTTCGGGTCGAAAGGGATTAGGATTAGGTAATTTGTATCTCAACGAAAAATTTTCCAGCGATTACCATTTATTTTGATAGGAAACCTTTTATGTAAGTAATACTATCATACAGATTTCTTCCTAATACTACCAATTTACATTACCTTTTTTATATACACGCATGGATAAACACGCACACAGGCATGTTTTTTTTATTTTTTTTCATTTCCTTTGGTTATTAAACAGTCGTATAGAAAGAAAGGCAACTACGAGGACTCACTTGATCTTAGTTTTTAAAATCGTAATTTATTCTCTCTTTATTGTTTTCTTTGTTCTTTCAATTTGTTCATTTTTTGTTTAGTTTTATCTCTCTTTTGTATTTACGTCCAATAAATGCTGGATATTTATAGCGACTTACGACTACATAGTTATTTTTTTTTACTCCAACAAACACCAATAAACTTTCGATGATATTTATACACTCTCTTGTTTATAAAAAAATAATTCTGCAGTAAACCTTTGACATCTCCGTAAACTGGCGCAGTCTGTTAATTCACCGTATATTAAAATATGTTAAAAGTTGCGTTATGATGTATTTCGATAGTTGATTGCCATTTACCGTGCATCATTAAAATTAATTAACCGCTATAAATAAATAAATAAAACTTTATTGACCATAATTTTACACAAATACATAAACAACAAAATTACAAAACGTGACAATTAACAAAATTAGGCCAAAAGGCGGACTTGTTGCTAGGCAACGTCTTCCAGTCAACCCTAAAACATTAACATAAAAAATAAAAAATAGGTCTATGCCTACCCAAATAATAGTAAAAATAATAAAAAATAAATACAGGAACCCAAAGAGAAAAAGTTTTAAATATATAAATAAATAATTTATACATATACATAAATAATACATACATACAATAAATAATAATAATATATACATAAGATAAAATAAAATACTATAATAAAAACAAATTAAACGTATGTGATACATGTGCAAAAAATTGATATCTGTGCACTCCTGGTGAGGACAAGGGAGAGGGGGGGGGGAAAGAGCTCTTTATCAAGTATCAACAAGTTACATAAAATATCATCTAGAGACTAATCTATTTTTAAAAGAAGAAAACGATGAGCTGGTACGAATTGTTGGAGGAAGCTGGTTTACCATTTCTATTTTTAAAAACTAAACATTGAATATCTGGGATACATAATACATATTACAGAAAAGATTGAGACTCCTCTTTACACACAAATGTTAAGTTTTCTTTTGTGAAAGTGACTGCTGTGGTGTATAGAAAGAAGACAAACGCTAAGATTAATTCTGGGTCATAGCGTTTAGAAATTCTCGTGTTTTGGTATTATCTTAAATATATCCGTGATGTTCCTTTTGAAATCCTATAAAAACTATTTCCCTTTACGAATTTCATCCATACTTGTTTTGCCGAAATTCTTGTAAATTATTTATACGTCGTCAAATTATCTCCTCTGACACCCAGCAATATTTTTTGTATAATTTTTTAGATATTTTTGATTTAATCAATGAATGTGTTACCGTGATAGTATTAATTCTTTGAAAAAAAAATTCTCCGTTCATTCTCATTTTACCGAATGTTGTTAGAATATAAATTACGTACGTACTCCTAACCCGCGTGGTGTTATTTTAACATTTTCCAATAGACTTCTTGGTATTTTGTTTAACATACGATAAGAGGTTTTATTTTTACTTTAAAAAGTGGGTAACGGGTAGATTGAATATAGCTTTTGTACCTTTAACTACAAGTCTACCTCGCCCGGAGCTATTTGTGCGATTGTGTTGGTTGTACGAAGAGATCGTTCTCTATAAACTTTTTCTGTTCAATGAAATCTGTGTAGTACATAATATTATCTTTGTTAAACTTTTAGACCGAAATAGAAACAGACAACGTAATTGAAAATTGATTTCAATATATATATATATATATATATATATATATATATATATTTATCCAACCTCACTATCCAGCTCATGTGCTTTTAAGACACTTTTCTAGATCAACCTATCACATGAAATATATAAGGTGCTGAGGGAATTGCGATGGTACTATTTTCATAGTGACGTTTCAATCATGGATAGGTATCTATATATTCCACATAAAAACTATATACGAAAAAAAAAACAAATTGCGTTTTGTGTGCATGTCTCCATCAGATATTTTCTTGATCACGCAACGTTGCCAAGCGTATGAGGAATAAGTACTTGTTATTCCTTCCAAGGCCAAATGTTCATCTATCTCGTTCTTTCTTTATTCCTTACTCGCACTTTGAGTATCGCTTATTATAGATAGTTCGAACAGACATAATTTTGTAAAAACGATTTAGGTACACAATGAATAATACGCGCAGTAGGTAAATTCCTCAGGGAACACAAGGAGACAAAAGGTTACCGTAGTTTGACGATGAAACGGTTCCTATAAATTTATATTTAATCTAATTTGGCAAATCTAATTAAAATGATAAATGTAGGTTTAATACATTAATAAAATTATTTATTATTACACGCTTTAATTATATTTGACGCGGTCTTATTATTATTTATTATATGCTCAATGTGGGTAATAGTTTATGAAGGACTTGGTTGACTAGAAGAAATTGCTTAAATACAATAAGTCTACCAGCTATATTGACACCTTTGTATAGAATAATGTAGCAAAAAAGGTTTGCCGCGGCAGACAAACACTGTGTGGAAGATCATACAAAACGTCCTCTCTGCGGCAATACTTATTTATTTATTCACGTACGCTGATGATTTTATTCACCAATGAAGATGCATGCCTTTACAATAAATTATACATCATAAATCATAACAAAACATAAGGTTAAACTTTGTGTTTTCATGTGGTAAATTGAGTTTCCATTGCCAATTTAAAGTTGATTTTCTTAAAACCTATGGATCCTAATATTTTCAAAAAAATTGTAATCCTCCATTGAAGTATTCTCAATATTTCGCAATAAAAAAAAAACAAAAAATTACTTCCTTCATCCCAAAAAAAAAACTTTTTTATAGCCTGTCGTTACTTTTATTCGTGTTAAGGTAGAATTTAATTGCTAATATTTACAACTTTATGCATAGAATGGGATCTGTTTGTGTCGAATACCTTTTTTAGACATAAGGATATTCATTTATTTACATGGGAGAGAGGAAATGAGAGATCGTTGATTGATTATGTATGTATCGACTCTAATCTTCGAAAAAATACCACTGATACCCGGGTCTATAGGGGTGCTGAGCTGGGAACAGACCATTTTCTTGTTGTAACAAGAATATGCTTGTTCTCGGGCTGGCGATCTATGATAAATCAAGTTCAAAAAACTAAGAGGATTAGAGTCGAAAAGTTGAATGACGGGGAGTGCAGAGAGAAGTATGAAAGAGAAACAAGAGAGAAATTAGATGTACATGAAAGTGATAGTTTGACTGTAGATGATAGATGGAATGTGATGAAACGTGTGCTAGTGGACTGTGCGAAAGATATTTGCGGAGAAGCTGTAGTTGGCAAAAAGAAAGGAGACGCGTGGTGGGATAAAGAGGTGAAGGATGCAGTTGTGAGAAAGAAGAATGCGTGAAAGGACATGTTAGCTTAACGTAATCTAGATCAGGTGAGGAAAGAGTGTACTAAAGAAGCATACAAGGAATGTAAAAGAGAAGTGAAGAAAGTTATAAAAGAAAAGAAGAAATTATTGGAAGAATCAGAATGTAAGAAACTGTCGGAAAGTATAAAAGGAAATATGAAAATATTTTGGAAGGAAGTGAAACGAAAGAGATGTAAAAATGAGGTGAATAGTATGAATGTGATTAAAAGTGAAGATGGATGTATGCTGATGAATGATGATGAAGTTGTGAATAGATGGAAAGAATAGTTTGAACAGCTGTATGAAAGTGGAAGTGGGAGTTCAAACCAGTATTTTGAAAATGGAAATGAAAGTATGGAAGAGGAAATAACTATGGATGAGATCAAGAGTGCGCTGAAAAAAGCGAAGAACGGTAAAGCTGTTGGGTATGATATGATTTCCGCCGAATTTGTCGGGCTAAGTGGACGGAGAACTCTTGAGTGGTGCTATACACTATTTAATCAGTGCTGGAGGGAAGGCTATACGCCGGATGACTGGCGTAGAGCTGTGATCTGCCCTTTATATAAGGGGAAAGGGTCTAGACTCGAGTGCGGGAGTTACCGGGCCATTAGCTTACTTAGTTCGGTGGGGAAGCTGTATGGAAGAGTGCTGATTGAGAGAGTGCGAAGAGTAACTGAGACGAATGTGTGGGATGTGCAAGGTGCCTTTCAGAATGGAAGAGGATGCGTAGACCAGATCTTCTCTCTTCGAATGGTGACAGAGTAGCTTCTTGAAAAGCATCAAAAGCTGTTCTGTGCCTTCGTTGATTTGGAGAAGGCGTATGACAGAGTGGAGCGAGAAAAATTATGGCGTGTGCTGTCGATGTGTGGGGTGAATGACAGGCTAATACGTGCCATAGCATCCTTATATACGGGAAGCTCTGCCTGTGTCAGGGTGAACAACATTCTCTCGGAATGGTTCACTCTGACTAAAGGAGTAAAGCAAGGGTGTGTCATGTCGCCATGGCTGTTTAACTTATACATCGATCATTGTATTAGGCCACTGAAAGAGATGAATGTAGGTATTGATTTGAATGGGATGAATGTACAAGCGTTAATATTTGCTAATGATTTAGTATTGATGGCTGAGAATGAGAACGATCTACAGAAAATGATGTCATGTGTGTACGAAAATTGTGCAAGTAATGGACTGATGATGAATGCAAAGAAAACGAAAGTCATGGTTTTTGAGAGACAGAAAGAGAGGAGGGGCATTTCATTTCAAATCACCAAGAAAAAATGCAAAAAGTAACCCATCACTTCCGATTTTTATGATTTTTTATTTACAAGTTGTTATGACCAAGTTATGAAACCATGCCAAATTTTTTTGGTCTAGGTCAAATACTTTCCAAGTTATCGGGGTTCAAAGTTTACCGGCGAGGTCCCTTTTTGTCAACATCGACGTTGTGCCGCTGAAGAGAAAAAAATCATAGCTCAGTTAATCCTTAATATTTTCTTGTGATATTTTTACCATTTATTCTGTGATATGTACTGATGATATAAAAAAATATTTTGATGTGATATGTTGTTTTGAAAAAATTTAAATAAATATTATTCGCAAATTTTGAGGTTAGAAAACATGACTTTTTCAAAGTTAAATATGAAGGAGAGGCAGTATGGTTACCAAATTGTTTTTTCTTTATAAGTGTACCTTAAAGATCAATCTAACAGGTTATGAAAGAAAATTTGTGGTTTTTTGCTTGCCTGAGCCGCAGTTCGCCTGTTTTACACCCTCACTTTTCAGTACAATACACATCATCGGAGATAGTGTAATTGGAGTCGTAAATCTATTTATGTCTACATAAAAAGCTACACTCATTACATTTATTGGATATACACCATAACATAACTTTTTACAAATGATAAAACTTACAGATGTCCTCTCTGTGCCAATTATTGAGATATTTTCATACATTTCAGATTCAAAACACGAAACTTGATTTACAATCAACAGAAACCCAAATTCTTGTTTTGACACACTGCCTGATACCTATATATTAAATAATTACTTATGTTGTGAAGATAGAGTAGCTTGGCAGCCATATTTGAACCATGGACTTTCCACTCGAAGACCGAAATCTTTCCATCACGGAATGAGAATAGGTTGCCGATTCATTGAAGTGTGATGGATAAATATTACTGCAATTGAGTTTTATAACTATGTGACTTCTACAAAACACTTAAAAGTATTAAAAAAATATATGTCCTTATGATGTAGGTACAGTACGAGTGTATTGTATATGAAATGTCGAAACTGTGTTAGACAATGAATCTTGTGCTGTGCCTTAATCAAATGTATTTGAGACATGATGCATACGAGATTCAACTTTTTTTAAGCTTTGAAATATTACCTTATTTTTTAGAACATGTATGGACAATTGGCACGGGTCGAGCTAGTCCCAAATTAAGGTATGAATCTTGTATTATGGATACCTACTAACTTAAGGATACTAAGCAGTCAAGAAATAAATTTTCTTTAATAAAAGAAATTATAAATAGAATTAGAAGTGTTAAGGCTTATCTGAAAATATTTGCTTATGGACAAACAAACATGTCCTCTGTGCATTGACATGTGAAATTTTTGCTTATTACGTGGGTCCTTAGTTTTCTGTAGAGATGCGTAAACAAATAAATAGGTAACTGGTATGTCATCTAAACTTGTTATATTTCTATTTTGTTACAATATAATATTATAAAGGCTTAAAGCCGTTAAAAACAAATATTAAACAACAATTAATGTAGTTTTGGAAACAAAAGATACTATCATATAAAAATAATAATTCGTTATTCTACAAAATGTCTTCTGGGTCAATTTATATCAATGATTTTTTATTTACAACATGCTATGACCAAGTTATGAATCAACACCAATTTTTTTTTATCTAGGTCAAATACTTTTCAAGTTACCTATTTATTTGTTGGGACAAGTTTTTATTTACAAGTTGCTATGACCAAGTTATGAAACAACGCCAATTTTTTTTTTGATCTAGGTCAAATACTTTCCAAGTTACCTACTTTTTGGTTGGGACATGTTTATCCACAAGCAAATATTTTCAAATAAGCCTTAACACTTCTAATTCTATTTATAATTTCTTTTATTAAAGAAAATTTATTACTTGATTACTTAGTATCCTTAAGTTAGTAGGTATCCATAATACAAGATTCATACCTTAATTTGGGACTAGCTCGACCCGTGCCAATTGTCCATACATGTTCTAAAAAATAAGGTAATATTTGAGTACCTCAAAAGCAAAAACGCTACTGTCCACCGGCACTAGTTTTGAGAATATAGAAAAGAACTCTGGTGTCATTTGTGTGTGATTTTGCCTTTCCCAATTGATATGAACTGATGTGTTTGATGTTTAAAACTTAAAATTTAAAAAATATGTCAAGAAAGACCTTGATATTATCTTCAAAAGATAAAATAAATTTGGACAATAGTCGTTTTGCACTTCATTCATGGACATTGGTGTTTTTGCATATGAAACAGTGGTATGTTTACACGAAGTCACCGCATGATACTAACATGCACTCCATATAAACACAGGATGCCCAGAAAAAATCAGAAATAAAAATATATTTTCAAGTAATTAAAATAAATATATTTTCTAGGGAAATGTTTTTCATTAATAAAAAAAAGTATATAAAAATAATCTTAAGAATAAAAAAGAATAATACTTTAACTTAAAAAATAATACTAAGAATAAAAAAGAATAGTACAAAATTTTAAACAAATTTTCCATTAATAAAAAAAGTATATAAAAATTAATTGAATAATACTAAGAACAAAAAAAATAATACAAAGTACAAAATTTTAAAAAACAAATTACATAAAAAAAATAGTTTTTAAAAAAATAATACTAAATACAAAATTTGCATTAGAACTGAATAATATATAAATTTACGAGTATGTGGTGGTTTTGATGATAGCAGATTTAAATTATTGTTGTATATTCTTCAGTGTGCTGGGTGCACATGTCCACATTGTTACTGTCTTCAGTTTCTTCTTGCTCATTATTTGGAGCACATTGATTAATAATATCATTATAAAATTCCAATTCTTTAGTGTCTTTCCAATCCGCTCCAAAATGCTTGGCAAGTAATTTATTTACGTCGTTTATTTTATCTTTTTTAATGGTCTGTTTTCCTTTGACTATTGCAGTTGGTTTGATGCAATTAGCATTTTTTCCTTTTTTAAATACAGGTTTAAATGTACCCAAATCCACTCTGTAGTTTACCTCCCCTTTTAGGTATACATTATTATTGGTTTTTCTTTCTAAATAAAATCGTTTGCAAGATTGAAATTGAAAATGCCATGAACCAGTTGGTTTTATGGAGTCCGAAACACACGTTTTCCAGTCGTAAGATTGTAAACTTTTCACGGTTCCATATTGAGAAAATATATTTAAATATTCTTTTGGTGATATAATTGTTTCTTTTTTTCTTACTTGTTTTTCTATCATTCCAAATACACGATCGGGAGGAATATATGAATGACCTGGAACAGGAAATATTAATTCCATCATTTTTATATTCGGAGGAGCTTCGGATAGCCAAGAGGAGCACATTCCGATCATAATAGAATTTTTGTTTTGGGCTCCACACCCATCTGCTACTAAACGTATAGTAGTAACACCTTCATCGAAAACCGTTGAACTTAAACAATCAAATACCGCAGATGATATTTCGTTAGCTCCCTTTGGATATTCGTTTTCTGTCCAGCTGTACAAAAACACATTATCCTTTTCTAACTTCTTTGATGGAACACTTTTTACAACACAAAAATTATATATGTAGAATTGTCTGCTGTAGTAGGCTGCTTGATCCGACACCTTTGGCAAAACCTGATTTTTTTGGCAGTCGAATGAAAATGTAGCAATATGGTCAGACTCTTCATTTAATAACTTATGAAAACTTTTCGCCTTTAGTTTATGTATATGTTTTTCAATCATTAAACCTTTCTTTTTATTTTCGTCTTTATCTGTTTTTATTTTATGGTCTAATTGGGTGCATAATGAACATGTATCCGTTTTAGGAGTTCCAAAGCCTAAATTATAATGCCCATTGAAAATGTTTCGAAAATAACATTCGCGTACTTTTACGTTTTCATTATTATTTTGATACATTCTCCACATTTTTGTAATGCTTAGATCACTAGGCAAATAATTTCTTCTTGTTTTCGATCGGCAATAATGCGACTCTATACACTGAAATTTTTCAATGTATGCTTTTACCGACTTTAATTTAGATTCATTTTTATTTAACACCCGGTCACCACCTCTATTCTCAATTGGTATTCCTCCAATTTTCATAAATGATTTTGAGATCGACTTGACTCTGTGTTCAGTAATATTCAATAAATTACAGAACGTTTTCTGACACACTGGAATTGGCTTGACTGAGTCTCTTGCTTTCACAAATAATTTGGTTGTGAATTCCGTAGCTTTTCTTATTCCTTTTCTAGGACGGCGTCTCTCAACTGGACAAGTCTTCATATATTTTAATATAAAAGAATCTTGATAAGATTTTGTTTTATTTTTATAAAAAGCGTCGTGAAAATTTTTAATGTCTATCATTTTTAATGTAGCACACTTTTTTTTGTTATTGTTATGTTTGCAGGTTGGAAGATCAGGTAATTGATTGGCCGAATACCTAGAATGAAATATTATTTTATATATTAATTAACTGAGATAATATTATATTGTATGATGGAAATATTTATTTTTCGTATTACACCAATGTTAGGTATATAATGTAAGTATATGGGAGTAATGAAACATATTACAGAAGTATGTAATATAGGTATTTTTTTTAACATCTCAATAGAGATAAAGGAAGAGAGATTGTGGATGAAAACCTCCGAAAGGTCGTTGGGGGACAAGACAGTTATCTATGTTTCAAAAAAATAAACACTTTCGCAAGGAAAAAAACTCACTAAGACATTTCATTGGTGAATTACGTAAAGTAGTCAAAAAACTATTGTACATACTTCTATAATATGTTTATAAAAATAAATATACATTATGATAAATCAATAAATCAATCACGCATTCTCTATGATCACCCTATACTTACTTACTTTAGTATACAAAATGCCAAAACTTTTAACTAACCTTTTCATTTTTTCTACATTTCTTTTCCAAGATATTTCATTTCTGGTCCTTTTCCTAGCCTTTTTACTATCGGTAGGTGTTACATTTGTCTCCATTATTGCCTTTTTTATGTGTTTATTTATCAAAAAAGTCACAGCACTTCACACGCGTCTACTAGAACTTTTGCTCAAAGACACTAATTTCCGCCATCTTTAAATTTGATAAATTGTGATCTCTGATTGGCCAAGATGGACATTAGTGATTTTGCACTTAATATGGTTGTGGACATTGGCGATTATGCATCTAATGTTATATTTGAATGTGATTTTGTATGGGTTTTTAGTGGTTTTACACCTAATCTATGAAAATATTTTAATAGTAATATTAATAAAGAATATTTTTACATTCATACCTCAAAACTGACAATTTTGGACAGTAGCGTTTTTGCTTTTGAGGTACTCATTTCAAAGCTTAAAAAAAGTTGAATCTCGTATGCATCATGTCTCAAATACATTTGATTAAGGCACAGCACAAGATTCATTGTCTAACACAGTTTCGACATTTCATATACAATACACTCGTACTGTACCTACATCATAAGGACATATATTTTTTTAATACTTTTAAGTGTTTTGTAGAAGTCACATAGTTATAAAACTCAATTGCAGTAATATTTATCCATCACACTTCAATGAATCGGCAACCTATTCTCATTCCGTGATGGAAAGATTTCGGTCTTCGAGTGGAAAGTCCATGGTTCAAATATGGCTGCCAAGCTACTCTATCTTCACAACATAAGTAATTATTTAATATATAGGTATCAGGCAGTGTGTCAAAACAAGAATTTGGGTTTCTGTTGATTGTAAATCAAGTTTCGTGTTTTGAATCTGAAATGTATGAAAATATCTCAATAATTGGCACAGAGAGGACATCTGTAAGTTTTATCATTTGTAAAAAGTTATGTTATGGTGTATATCCAATAAATGTAATGAGTGTAGCTTTTTATGTAGACATAAATAGATTTACGACTCCAATTACACTATCTCCGATGATGTGTATTGTACTGAAAAGTGAGGGTGTAAAACAGGCGAACTGCGGCTCAGGCAAGCAAAAAACCACAAATTTTCTTTCATAACCTGTTAGATTGATCTTTAAGGTACACTTATAAAGAAAAAACAATTTGGTAACCATACTGCCTCTCCTTCATATTTAACTTTGAAAAAGTCATGTTTTCTAACCTCAAAATTTGCGAATAATATTTATTTAAATTTTTTCAAAACAACATATCACATCAAAATATTTTTTTATATCATCAGTACATATCACAGAATAAATGGTAAAAATATCACAAGAAAATATTAAGGATTAACTGAGCTATGATTTTTTTTCTCTTCAGCGGCACAACGTCGATGTTGACAAAAACGGACCTCGCCGGTAAACTTTGAACCCCGATAACTTGGAAAGTATTTGACCTAGACCAAAAAAATTTGGCATGGTTTCATAACTTGGTCATAACAACTTGTAAATAAAAAATCATAAAAATCGGAAGTGATGGGTTACCTAGGCTTGGTGAAATGACGTGAAATACCCCAGGACTGAATGCCAGGTAAAGATTGGTGATGAAATGTTAGAACAAGTGGATGAATGTGTGTATCTAGGTAGTCTATTTACAAGAGATGGAAGATGCGAAAAAGACATTGAAAGGAGAAAGGTTGCGGGTAACAGGGTGAATGGCGCGCTTAGACCGATAGTTGCGAACAAGAACATTTCCATTGCAGCTAAAAGGTTGGTGCACTCTGCTATCCTAGTCCCGACAATTATGTATGCAAGTGAGACCTGGACGTGGCTTAAGAAGGATGAAAGTAGTATAAATGCAGTTGAAATGACATCGTTGAGAAAGGGTACTCGGAGACGTGGTCGCCCGAGAATCAAATGGCTAGATCATGCTAACCAGATCCTTAAGGATGGACACGTCCGGAATACATTGAATAGAAGAACATGCATGAGGAACTGTATGAATGTAACGGAGGCGAGAAATGTGTGCAAAGACAGAAGCGTGTGGCGCTCGATCCTTTCTGCCTACCCCGTAAGGGAAGCGGCGTGATGGTATGTATGTATGTATGTATGTATATTTACAACTTTATCAAAAGTAACAAATATTAATACATCCTCGTTGTCTTGAACGTATTATAAATTATATGTTTGGCTAGGTGCCTTTTGTCTTACGTAAAATTATTCCGCATTTTGGACGGCACAGCAGCACGCAGTTTAATAATATTACTTAAAACTGTGAAAATATTAACACTTTATCAAAAGGATCAAATATTAATACGTACTTGTTGCGTTAGACATTATATAAATAATATAAATTTTACTAAGAGCCGCTTTACTAACTACACAAAGTATTATGTTGAGATCTCATGACCATGATCATTTTGTACAGAGTGTCTCGTATCATGCTTTTATCGTTTTGTCTCGAATTGCCATTTGTGTGATAAGGCTGTTTGTATTTTGCATAGGAAAGAGGAAACAGTTATAAGTTGCGTAGAATGTTATTCCATAGAAAATATGAACATAGAAGAACAACAGTCATAATTTATTTTTAATTTCAAAGTTACGAGTTTAGACACCTATTGTTTTTAATCATTCTATTTTACCTTATATTTATGTCTTTATGCTTTGTTGCGCTATTCACGATAATTGATTGATTCACGATAATGATCGTGATTGAGTTTATTCCTTATCGCTCCATATTAAATGTATCTAAATGATATCTTTATTATGTTGGTTACCGTGTTAATTGTAATATTTCTATAAAAAAATAGATTTCATCTTTGTTCTCCATATTAAATGTACCTAAATGATATTTATATTACGTTTGTGATTGTGTTAATTGAAATATTTCGGTCGTTTTTGACATTTTTGAGGTTTTAATAAATGTCAATTATTTATATACATATATGTTTTGACCTTTACTTATGTTTTAATATTTCAATTTATCTTTGTGCTCTTGTATGTAAATTGTATATTTTTTTGTGACTTTTAATTGATAGATAATAATAAAAGTGTTTTTAAATTCAGCCACACGTTTTTTTTAACCCGGTTGAAAATTGAAAACGTGATTTATTTATTGTTTTTGAATTTTGAAAAAGCCATAGCAATTAAACCTTAAATATGTTATAAAATACAGTATCTATAGGTAAAACTTTGTGATAAATCTATATAAAAATAAGAAAAGTATTTGGAATTGTTTACAAAATTAAATATTATTAAAATGAAATAAATTATTTAACATCCTGTATTACAAGTGTCGAACACGACTCATGCACACCACTACACATACAAGTAGGTACAATTCGTTGTCGCAGACAGGTTCACACTTGTCTTAGCGGTTGCTGTCTCGTCATTCTATATCAGAAAACGCATGGTTCCAGAAAAAAAAAAAAAATGATATGTTTTTCAAATAATGTACATATGTTATAGATATCAATCGATTCCTAATAAAATTCCCTACAAGATGACATAAATAAAGTTTTGATTCATCAAGTCATATGCTTGATATTTATAAATAAAGTTAGCGGTAAACTGAATTTACCACATGGGGCCGAACGTTTTGTTTTCAATACGGTACGTTAAGGGTTAAGAAGGATGAAAGTGGTATAAATGCAGTTGAAATGACATCGTTGAGAAGGATGTGTGGTGAAACCCTGATATATAGAGTACGAAACAGTGCGATACGAGAAGAATGTGGAGTGAAAGTTGGTGTAGTCACCAGGATGAATGTAAATAAACTATGTTGGTTTGGGCATGTGGAGAGAATGAATGAGGACAGAGTGACAAAGAAGATTTACATGGCTGAGAGAAAGGGTATTCGGAGACGTGGCCGTCCGAGGATCAAATGGCTGGAGCATGCTAACCAGATCCTCAAGGACGGACACGTCCGGAGTACATTGAATAGGAGAACATGCATGAGGAACTGTATGAATGTAACGGAGGCGAGAAATGTGTGCAAGGACAGAAGCGTGTGGCGCTCGATCCTTTCTGCCTACCCCATAAGGGAAGCGGCGTGATGGTATGTATGTATGTATTATTATTATTTGGGACGTTTCTATTTATTTTATTTACTTTATTTATTTTTTTCGTTACACAATTTTTATTATTTTTTAATTAACATAGTATAATAAAGATGAGGCTTGCCACCCATCCTGAATGTCTTAAATATTTACGGCACAGAGAGGACAATCTGCATGTGTATAGCATGCAGTGAGTCTGCTGGCTACCCCACTTGTGGGAAATGCCGTGTTGGTATAGATAGATAGATAGTATAATAAAATTCTTAAATCCCATTACAGTGTTACCTTAAAATCTTTTTTTTTTTTTAACGCGGCGGCTGAATTGCCATCCACACTTCTCAGCATTATACAGCCAGAAAAGTCTACATATGAAAATTCATGTTCATATATAAACTCAACAGCCTAATGCCGGGAAAAATTCACCTATCCAGATATCGAGGATATCAAAGGATTAGGCTCATAACGCGGGTCTAAAATACCAGCATTGTGCCTGAAATATCTGTTTTTAAAAAATTTCTTACAATATTGCAAGTATTTATTATTATGGATTTTTGTATTTTTAATTAGCTAAAGCGACTTAAGAATTAACATATTCAACAATTAGATCTAGATAATTTACAGTTTAATGTGCAAGATTTATTAATGTAAATAATAGAGGATAATATCAAATAATATGTTTAAACAGTGAGCACTGGGAATATGGTGAGAGTAGGAGAGAGGAAAGGGAGGGTTACATTCTTAGTAATTTAATAATAGTAATCGTAATAATAATAATAAAAATACAACAAACAGATTTATAATAATGATATATAATACGCTTACAGTAGACAGGTCGCCATAGGTAGAATTATTTTTATTTATTGTTTTACTGGAATTTGTGTAAGATTTTATTGACTGAGTTTATGAATGGGTTTTTGGCAGTATTGAAAATGTCGAGTTAATTGAAGGAAGTGTTATATGTTTCGTAAATTCTATTTAGTGCAGTGTTTCGGGCGTAATTTGTGTTTCTATATGAAAGAGTGCTTGTGTGTGTGTGTGTGTTTCTTTGAGGAACTCTGAGTTTTATGGTAGAGGTCAAGAATTGTGAATCTATATTGTTGTGAATTATGTCATGAAGAAGTCGAATATCAGCTGAGATTCGCCTTTTTTCTAAGGTGTGTATCCCGTGGAAGTTTGCAGATTCAGAATGTGTTTGAAACCGCACTCGTGCTTTGTAGTTCAAATATTTGACAAGTTTATTTTGTATTTTGTCTAGTCTCATTTTGTAGGTGATCTGGTGAGGATACCAGAGAGGAGAGGCGAATTCTAATATGCTTTTGACATATTATGCAAAGTAAACAGTTTTTATAGTGGAAATTTTCTTAAATGGTTTGCAGATCCGTATTGTGAAACCAAGCATCCTGTTAGCCTTATCGATTATATGGTTTATATTGTGATCAAGCTGCATCTTGCTGTCTAAGATGACACCAAGATCGCGGACTTTGTTAGTATGTGCAATGGTTATGTTATCTATAGTGTAATTGTATTTTATAGGTTGGTAGTTTCTAGTGAATGTAATTTTTAAGCATTTAGATATGTTATTGATTAGTTTATTATTGGTGCAGTATGCGCTTAATCTATCTAGATCTGACTGAAGTTTCTGACAATCGGATGTGTTTTTGATTGGTAAAAATATTTTCATGTCATCTGCATATGATAAAAATTGCGAGTGTTTGAAGCAGTTACCGATGTCCGAGTTTGCAAAAAGTAATAGTCTCAATTGGATACCTTAATCGTGAAAGTTGGAAAGGCGGAATTGGTGAACGTTGTCCTAGGACTCCAAAGTGTACACTTAAGCCAGCCATAAGCCAATTCGTAAGCGTTGGGACGCCTTCCTCCTAATTCCGATTTAAATTTGCACAATGTTGATACATTGTGCAATTATGGTCTCCGATTGAGATTTTTCAGAAGTATAAATAGCATCCACTTGAGTTCCTCTTTCCATTTCCTTATATACGAAATCGGTAAATTTAGTGAGATTGGATATTACTGATCTTTTTCTTAGAAAACCATGTTAAGCTGATGGGATGCATTTGCAGACAGTTGAATATATCTGGTCGTATATTATTAGTTCAAACATTTTGCTGAAAATCGGGAGAATGGATATGGGTCGGTAATTTTGTGCATTATTTTTAGGTCCACTTTTGTGAATAGGAATAATATTTTCTACTTTCCATACCTGCGGAAAAACGCCCTCTGAGATGGAGCGTGTGAAAATTTTACACACAGGGTAAGATATTGTTTTAGTGCAATTAACGGCAAACATTGGTGGGATTAAGTCGCTTCCAGATCCTTTGTTAACATTAAGGTTTTTGAGATATTTTTCGACTAGAGTTTTGTCTATCTTAACAGTTGTTATGTGATCAGTGTATGGGCGGTTGTTCTCCGATATATCACGATGGGGCTTCGATGTGGTATTCACGACAAAAACTGATTTAAAGTAATCCGAGAACATTTCGGCAATACTTTGACCGTCCGTTGCGATTTCTCCGTTCAGATGAATTTCATTCGGTATGGATGTTGAATTATTTTTATGCTTTAGGTATGTCCAGATTCGTTTGGGATCACTATTGATCAGAGGCGGCTCGTAGCTAAATATTAGGCAGTGCATATTTATTCGTAGGCATTTATCTATTACTTTAACTATATTTTCCTATTCATTATTATTTTCTTTTACTTGTAAACGCGGCAAAAACGACAGTTTGACGACGCGCAACACAACAAACCTAATACCGCATAGCAATAATTTGGCCTAACATTGTAGGTACGTAAGTAAAATTACGTTAAAAAAAGTCACTACGTTTGTACATTATTTTCGATCATTTGGAATAAAACCTTGTTAATTACGCATGTTTTAAATTAACTCATATTATGAACTCGCGTCGGCAATGCACGGAAGTAAGCTTTTGTCTCTCTCTCTAACGCATGTCTTACCCAATCAAGCGCAATCTGTCTCGCTCATGTCACCGTTTGAGTACGATTATAATATTTTTTTCTTCAAATAAGGGTTCGGACCCAACTATGACGGCACAGTCATTTCCCACGGCATTAAGGTTCAAAATCGCATGATAAAATGGTGAAAATGTTTTTTTTTTCCATTTTTAGGGGTTAATTTTGCTTTAATCAAAAAATTTTACGGTTATTCTTTAGATTTTAATGCATATTATCAGTACAAAAAAAAAATACCCCGCGACTTTCGGGAAACGAGTAAACGTCTCTCGGAAAAAAGAACAGAGGTGCTTTTCAAAAAAAAATTGAGAAATCTATACAAGATAAAAAAAATCTTTTACGTTTATTCCCTTTGTGACTTACTGATACCTCAGTACTATGAAAATAATTTGCTTAGGTACTTCAATAATCAAAGCTGATACCTAAGCAAATTATTTTCGCACAAGTATTGGATCCTGGATTGGCCACAACATCAGGCACCCAGGACTACTCATCGCCATCGCGGAGGGTAAGACCGAGGGAACAAATGGCAGAGGCCGACCAAGAGACGCATATATGGACCAACTGAAGAGGGACATGAACTGTGGCTCATACGTAGAGCTTAAAAGACTGGCTGAGAATAGGGAGGAATGGAGAAGAAAAACCAAACTCGTTGCAGACCAATCCAATGGATTGTAACTAAATATAATTATATATTGGATCCTAGCTCCTAGCGTTGTCCACCATGAGGGGTAATTGAATGAGGTATGAAGTGGCGGGGGAATCTTTCGTGCCGAATCGCTTCTGCCGTCGCGTCGTGTCTTTCTGCCGTCTTATTAAATGTACCTTCGTTGTGTAGTGTAGCTGTGTTGTAACCGCGGAGATATTTTTAATAAAAATGAGTTTTAGTGCCAGAACCCGCAAATTAGTGCAATTGTCACAAATTTCCAAATCAGGTTAGTGTTATAATTATATGTATATTGATATGAATTTATTTATATTTATTATTTTCGTCGCTACATATCAAATATGGTCTACGTGACGAATCATACATTTTGAGATAATGAGAAAAAACTGTTTTAAACAAGCATGTGAAGCTGTACACTGATCCAAAGTAGAAAAAATATAACAATTTTTTACTTATTATTCATATGAGAATACATTTCTATAATATACGATTTTTTGAAAAATGCGTCACATGTTCCGTTTTCTATGGGGAGTTTATAGAAAAGAGCACATAGCCCGAATTTGACATTAACTGCCAAGATGAGTTTGACTCTACATCATCAAGTAATTACATATTATAATATTGCTGCATATATTATATCAAATGTTTTAATATATTACATGATTACGTATATACGATTATGTTACAATTACTTATGTTTTTTTAATGCACGTTTTAGGTTGCAGTGGACGCGATGATTCTGAGGTCGAAACATATTTTCCCAGTGATACAGCATCTTTGAATGGATCCAGCAATGATCTAAATGTATTGCAAGGTAATATTGAGTGAAATGGTTATATTTAAACATAGAATTAGTAATGCTACATACTACCTATTATTAAAATTATCCATCCATCCATCCATACCATCACGGCATTTCCCACAAGTGGGGTAGCCAGTAGACTCACTGCATGTTACAAACATACAGATCGTCCTCTCTGTGCCATAAAAAAAAAATTAAGACATTCAGGATGGGTGGCAAGCCTCATCGCTGAATTTGAGATGTGAAATGTCTTATGGGTGTTTTACGAAAACCTGCCTTTTACAGGACACTCGAAAACCCTTTCAGTGAAGAGTGGAAGACCTATTCTATTCCGGGACCTCCACTGCTTAAAATTAGTTAAATTATAACGACATTATAATATTATTACAATGTCCGCTGTAGCTATATGCTTTCATTCGGCTAATCTTGTGCATTATAAGGAACACTGTTAATTTGGTATATTTATTATTGTTTTAGACAAGAAGAATGATACACCATCAAACATAATAGCAGTCACGTCCTCAAATCAACTACAAATCAACACTGAAACCGAAAATATATTTAACAAAGACATTTATGAGTTTGATTCTACATCATCAAGTAATTACATATTATAATATTGCTGCATATATTATATCAAATGTTTTAATATGTTACATGATTACGTACATACGATTATGTTTTTATGCACGTTTTAGGTTGCAGTGAAGGCGATGATTCTGAAGACCATACGTATTTGCCCAGTGATTCAGCATCTTTCAATGGTTCCAGCGATCCTCTAAATGTATTGCAAGGTAATATTGAGTGAAATAGTTATATTTAAACATAGAATTAGTAATACTATATACCTGTTATTCAAATTAAGATAGTTTGGTCACGTTGAGAGAATGAGTGAGGATAGAATGACAAAGAATGTGTATGTACCTGAAAGAGGAGGTATTAAGAAACGTGGCTTAGGATAACCTGGCTTGAACATATCGATCTCAAAGACGGTCGCGTATTGAGTAAAAGGAACCGACGAGTGTGTATGACGAATTGCATGAACGTGGCGGAAGCGAAAAATTGCTGCATATATTATATCAAATGTTTTAATATGTTACATGATTACGTACATACGATTATGTTTTTATGCACGTTTTAGGTTGCAGTGAAGGCGATGATTCTGAAGACCATACGTATTTGCCCAGTGATTCAGCATCTTTCAATGGTTCCAGCGATCCTCTAAATGTATTGCAAGGTAATATTGAGTGAAATAGTTATATTTAAACATAGAATTAGTAATACTATATACCTGTTATTCAAATTAAGATAGTTTGGTCACGTTGAGAGAATGAGTGAGGATAGAATGACAAAGAATGTGTATGTACCTGAAAGAGGAGGTATTAAGAAACGTGGCTTAGGATAACCTGGCTTGAACATATCGATCTCAAAGACGGTCGCGTATTGAGTAAAAGGAACCGACGAGTGTGTATGACGAATTGCATGAACGTGGCGGAAGCGAAAATTGTGTGTAAGGACAGGGCAGTCTTGCGGCCTGTCCTATCGGCCTACCCCGCAAGGGACACGGGGTGTAGTAGTAATATATTATTTCAATCTTATTGGTAGAACGTAATTAACGATATTTATTATGTTTTGCTTTTCAGACACCACAATAACTTCAGTGAACAATGTGACAAACTCGGCAACCAAATCAACTACTAAATATAATCGCAGAAACTGTTGCCCATATTGTATGAGATTGATAACAAATTTCACTCGACATATTACAGCTCACCATTCAAAAGAATCTGAGGTGATTGAGTTCAATGGAATCCTTGATCCAGACCTTCGGGAAAGGAAAAAGAAAAGAGAAGCGGTATCAGCAAAACTGAGAAACAGAGGAAATTATCTTTACAATCAAAAAGTATTGAGTCAGCCAGATGGAGGTTTTGTAATACCCAATCACCGTACCAAATCAAACAACAATATACAAGATTATGCCACATGCATACACTGCTGTGGTACTTTCAAAAGAAAATTATTATATAGACATGTTAAGAAATGTAATACAGAAGTAAACCAAAATCCATCAAAGCGCACCAGAGTGTTGAAATCATCTGCTATATTATTAACACCACATAACGAGGAAATTACAGAAACGTTGAAAAATGAAATATTTCCCTCATTTAAGGATGACAATATTGCTGTAATTGCAAAAAATGACCCACTTATCTGCGCTTATGGAGCCTTGCTGTTAAGTAACCACAAGGAATATCATTTAAAAACTCACATAACATCTAAAATGAGAAGCCTTGCCAAGCTCTTTCAACAAATAAAACTTCATGACCCATCTATATCATCATTTGAATTGGCCTTCGACCCGGTACATTTCGACTTTTTTATGAAATCAGTAAAAATTATCAGCGGATATGACGAAACAACTGGTTTCGTTAGCATACCAAGTATGCCGGCAAGAATATGCACAGCGATTAAAGATTGTGTAGACATACTAATGCGTCGCTCTATACAGAGTGCTGTACTAACCACAGCTTCAAAAGAAAAAATTAAAGCAAAATTATCTGATTTCAAATCAATATTTAACCATTCATGGAAGTTTGAAATTTCAACTAACGCAGAAAAATCAAGAAAAACTAG
This sequence comes from Athripsodes cinereus, assembly GCA_947579605.1. Lineage (NCBI taxonomy): Eukaryota > Metazoa > Arthropoda > Insecta > Trichoptera > Leptoceridae > Athripsodes > Athripsodes cinereus. The sequence continues at coordinate 6,286,728 of OX388329.1, forward strand.
AAAAATGTTAAAGACTGATGTTATGCCTTTATTATCTGATATCAAATTACTTTGTGAAATTATTCAAAAGAGAGAAGTGGAAGCCGCTCTACTTTTTGATAAAGAAAAGAGTTACGGTGCTTACGAAGAATTGGTTAAAATAACAATCGCACATATTATAATATTCAACAGAAGAAGAGCCGGAGAAGTTGCAAGAGCACCATTAGAAAATTATATATCTTGCCAACGCAATTCATCCAGCCAAGAAATACCTCAAGAAATATTAGATGTAATGAGCGATGAGGAAAAGGAGGCCATAAATTCTCTCTATTGCTTTCATATTCCGGGGAAAAGGGGACGAACTGTCCCTATACTTCTTCGGGAACAAATGAAGAAAAATGTAGATACCATATTTGCATATAGAGAATTAGTCGGAATACCAGCAACAAATACCTATCTATTTTCAAAATTAGGAGGGGAACCATATTTTTGTGGTTCAAAGATTTTAAGGGACCTAAGATCGGAGTTGTCCCTTACAAACCCGGATCATATGACTTCAACCGGGCTACGCCACCATGTGGCGACAATGAGTCAAATATCCGGTAAAAATAATTCTTTTGTGAACGCCTTATCGCATTTCTTGGGGCACACGCCTGGTACCCATAAAGGGAGTTACATGCTTCCACAGCTGGCTCTAGAAAAAGGTAAAGTTGGTCTAAATTTATTGCAATTAGCGGAGGGAAAAATAGGCCCTCAAAAACAATCTGCTGGAATAAGCGTATCTGAAGTTAGGTCCAGTGATCCAATATCTGCAATTGAAGAATTGACAACATCAGAGAATATGGATACAAATATGGATCAAGAAACTCAGTCCCGGAGGACACCTAACAATGATAAAAGCGAAGAATTGACAACATCAGAGCGTATGGAGACAAATATGGATCAAGAAACTCAATCACGGAGGACACCTAACAAAGATGAAAGCGACAGTGAAAATTTACCATCAGATGATTCATTTAAAGGCAAATCAGATAAAACAATAAAAACAAAAATAGTCAGAAAACGATGGCTTCAGCAAGAAAAAGACCAAGTTTACAAACATTTTGCCAAATATTTCATCGAAGGCAAAGATCCAGGTGCTTCGAAAATAAATGAATTAAAGAAAAAAGGCATTTTACCTAATCGTTCATGGAAACAGATAAATACTTTTATTAACAATCACCATACGAAAAATTTAAAATTGCCCGATAACCTACAAAGACAAAAAGCTTTTAAGTTATCTGATAATATTCTAACATAACTTAAGTTTATTTGTTTAACTATTGTACTTCCGCATTATCAATCTACTTATCTATGCATCATCTTTTATAAATATTTTTTTAATATTCTACTTTTATAATATTCTATGCATCATCTTTTATAAATTGATATTTAAAAGACTTATCTTTTATTTGTTCATCCTTCTACAAATCCTAATTGGACATGAATTTCATTCATTGTTGAATTAAAAATAGGTAAGTAAAAAAGGTAAGACAGCAACAATATTTTATTTAGTCTTTAAGTGAACATTCAGTAAGTACAATATTATTATATGAGCTAAATTTGAGATGAAACAATGCACACTAGGGCGAACTTGTCGCGGTCATGCGATATCTTCATAAGACCAATACATATTAAATACAAATAAAAAATATTGAAGTAATAGAATAAGTAAACCTTTATTGGCTAGAAAAATATGCAGAGTTACAATACAATACAATAATTATTGTAGTGTGCCAAAAGGCGGACTTGTTGCAAAAACAATATCTTAGTCAATCCGAGAAAAAATATATACAAGCATATATATGTGCAGTATGTATGTAGATCCATCACTATTCTAGTAATCCGGGATTAGAGTGTACCTTTGATTATTGAAGTACTTAATAAAATTATTATTTTCATACTACTTGAGCCTATGTACGTTCTGAAGTAGCTGTCATTCGTATATCACGTGAGAATTAGAACACTGTCAGACTTCATACTTCGTGAAAAGTTCATTTGAGACGGTGTTAGGCTACATAAATTATCAATTACTATAAAAGTCAAGGAGATATTTCATTTCTCCCGTAGGTCATTTTGAATGGAGCCGAGTTCAAAATCGGTTCTTTTGTCAGAATATGGAATGAGTTAATGCGAAGATTTCCATAACACCTGTCGAATATAAAGTTGGCACAAATTGTAAAGAAATGAATGCATTAAATTTCGGCGTAGGAAAATATTCACCACTTGTGAAAAAATCTGTCACAAGAACATAATGAAAATACTTAATTTTGACGTAATTTTGACATTTGCCCGCCATTATTTCGTAATGCGTCGGTCCTGGATGCGTGATAATGCGCAAGCGCATCAAAACGAAATTCTATTGGTCGGCTCGCAAATTTTATAAACGGCAACATCGCAAACAATGATCATACTTTTGGTATTAAAAAATGACAAGATTGATCTAAACTGTGCTCATGAATATTTCAGGGTAAAAAGGTATATTTGGAGAATATCCGATGCTTGCGAAAAAATCACATTCCACATCATTTTGAGTTACATACACCAATCGATTCGTCATGACTCACTGATTGCATTGGTGTATACAACTCAAATTTTATCAGATCAAGAAAATGACAAATGATCTAGAAAGTAAAAATGATCAAGAAGTCCCGGTAAATCTACATAGGTTTTATCAACAAAGTGCTAAAGTATAAACTTATATATATATATATATATATATATATATATATATATAATGAGTTACAATCCATTGGATTGGTCTGCAACGAGTTTGGTTTTTCTTCTCCATTTGTCTCTATTCTCAGCCAGTCTTTTCAGCTCTACGTATGAGCCACAGTTCATATCACTCTTCAGTTGGTCCATATTTTCAATAATTTGGTTATTACATCGAAATTTTAATATTCGCTCTCGAATGAGGGAACATAAAGAATCACAAAACATTACCACTTTAATCAAATTCTCAAGGACGGCCATGCACTTTCTCATGCGTTTATGCATGAGAAAGTGCATGAGTGTGAATGAAAATAATGTAAAATGCAAGTATATGCCATTAACGTTCCTTCTTCTCTGTCTATCTGCAAAATATACATTGTGAAGCGATGGTTAAACGAAACTGAAATGGTCGAAGTCATTAGTTATAAGAATTGTATGCTAGTTGATTCTACTATTTAAACTAAAGTGTAATAATCGGCAGCGTTTTCTTACATTGGCCGAAACGTTATTTTTCGGTCAACCGCGAACAGTTGTTGGTAATAATGTTATGTTTTGTATTATGTTACCCACGTTCTATGTTATTATCTTAAACATTCTTGTAATAACATTATTGTTCACGCTGCTCGCTTGTTAATCCAACAACAGCATCATACATTGTTATATATTATAATGTATTATTATTTTGTTTCGATGATACATTTCATTAGTACTATTATTCATTTACGGTATAAATTTGATTTCGTGTTAGAATTTATATTATTATTTTTAAATTTTCTCTATAACCTTCACGACTTAATTATACGTTTATAATTCTTGCTCGCTCCAACATTGTCTCTTCGGCTTTAAACGTTTCTCTTGGGACATTAGAGAAATTCTGCATCAATCAATTGGCCTTTTTTCACAACATTTATCACTATCTGATTTTTTTATAGAAATCGTGTATTGCAAAAAATGTTGTCCAGAACGTTGGTGTCGGAGACCTTGTTTGTGAAAGAACAGTGATGCCTTAAAATTTTATATGAATCCTATCAAGATCAATCAGAATAATCAACTTCACGGTGTGATGAAATAATTGTGTCTTATCAACGAATAATGATAAAGATTATTTTTATTTGATGTGTATTGTAAAAGGCAAACGCCGTATCGTCGCCGCACGCATAATTTGACTTATGTGAGCGCGCGATGCAAAACTACAACGCTACAAGTGCCGCACGAGTAAGAACGCATTTTATTACTTAATTATAATATCCACAAGTGATAAAATGCCTTCGTACTCGTGCGGCATTTGCAGAGTTGTAGTTTTGCATCGCGCGCTCACATAAGTCAAATTATTCGTGCGGCGACGGTATATTGATTGAAATTAATAAATAAATACTTAGTAGGTAAAATCTTAAGTTAAATTTATTCGTTGTTCGTTGACATGATCAACGAATATTGGTGTTCATTAATACTTTTGATGACGTTTATTATCTGAAGAGACACATCCATCGTCTTATAAGAATGCCAGTTTTACTGTCAAAATCATAACAATACGAAAGCCGTTTCTCTTGCATTGAAATATTATGTATTTGAATCCAATCCAAACACACGCTATTTAACCCTACACGCAAATTAGTTTCACATATGATAATGAGTACTATTTGTACCTTACAGATTGTATTTTAATCAACTTCATGTTAACCTGATCGCATGGTACCTGTTGTCAATGCTATGGCGCATGTTAAACTAATGAGTAATTACATAAATGTATTATGTCGTACACAGGTAAACATCCGCTGCCCTGTGTGTCAAAATGTCACTGCGCATTACTGACACACAGTTATTCAGTTAATTATTGCAGATATCTTGTATGTTTATATATAATTCATAATAAATACCGAGTGTGTAACTTCTACTACCTATATTTAAAAAAAAATTAAAATTTTGGTAATATATGTACAGTTTTACTAAATACTTTACAAAGTAGGTATAACATTTCACCTCTCATGAACCAGAAGTGTTTGCCGACATTTGAAAAATAGAATCGAACTCGGCACATACTAATATAACTGTGCCCTCGAGTCCCAAAACTCGCCAATATTATGTTTTACTGTATAAACGAGAAAGTTTTTATTACCAATTGTGCTTATTAAATATAATAGTATAGTGTTGTATTTGCAAGTGATTTTACAAACTAATAATTTCGTGATTTTATTGTTGTTTATTGAGAATTACATACTTATTATTCTCATTAATGATTCTACATATGTACACCCAATATAATTTGTAGGTTTTAATTAAGCGTGGGCTGTGTATTTTAGGTTATTCTTAGAAATACTTTGCGGTGTCTTTGACATATAAATATGTACTCTAACTTATTGATTTTCAATGTGTAGCATTAACTTTAAATGGATACACTTGATGTGTTAATTTTTGTTTTACTTCAATATGTATCGTTCCTTTCATTCTCGTTATAGAAAACGGCAATACTAAACATAAATCAACCGCTCTTTTTCGATTACTCTGTAGGTACAAGACATATGCTCGTAAAACCTCACATATAAATAAGACAGATAACATCCACATTCAGCAACGAGCCACCGACCTATCCCGAATGTCTTATTTTTTCCCATTCTTCTTCTTATGGGTTTTTTACACGTCATATTCGTATCTCAAGGCCCCGCAGCCATCGTCGTCCTTAAACTAAGTGCATGCAACCCGCCAACGTAGGGATATTTGGGAGATGGGTTCACCACGTGGTCTGTAGTTTGGTCGGCACCATACATATAACGGAGAGTCTTCGAGTTCCCATTAATGTAGGCGTGACGCTGTATATCCGATTACACTCCGTAGTCTGATCAAATTGCACCAGAGTTTTTTAGCCAACGTAGAACCTGGAAGTTGTATAGTTGGATTTGCAATTAGGTAATGGTGTTTCACCGTTGTCGTTACCCACAGTATGTTTTCCCCATTTATACTCTACTTGTGGACTATGTCAAAATGGTAAAGTATAGTACACACTCAAACATTTATTATGACACTTTATTCTGCTTGTATTAGATCGATGATCTATTGCTAAGAATTCGATCGATTTTGCAACGTTGAAAATTAGATCTCTTTAGATTGCCTTCATAGTGTCGTCGTTCCATAATACGGGATTCCGTTCTATCTTACATAATTAATTCGCTTCCTTCTCATTTGTCTTGTTTCTCACGCATCCATGCCGATTTTTCTCACCCAACACACATCCGTCTTTGAAAGTTTGATCCATGTTGTCAAGACACGTAGTTTTTAGACATCCGCATTTTCTCACACTCCCTCTTTCAATATACATTGTCAACAACTTTAATTCGGTAAAGTAAATATTTTCAAAGGTTTAGCAATACACAAGACAATGTGTAAGTGTATTTATGTTTCCTGCGTCGAAAGATACCCAAAAGGAGACATTAATTGAATTTTAATTTATATCTACAATGAGAAGTTCAGAATACCCTCATACAGAATCACAATGGTATTGTACTTGTATCAGTTTACAAAGGGACATCAACAAAGTTTGTGATTCAAAATGAACATTATGTCACATATTTACTATTGCTATTCTTTCATTTTATTCAAAATGTTTTGTGGAACGACAAACGCAGATAAACATTGTTCCTCTTTCTATTTATAACTAGTACCTACATTCTTTGTGTGGATTTAATTTATTTTATTAAAATTTTGTAGATTTCTATCGAATGTTAGGTATCTCAAAACAGAGAGACGTCGTTTTGCTTGTATGAAATTAATTTCCTATTGTTTTAGTAATGATAAATAGGTAGGAATATACTTAAAAAAATAGGACATCATTGTTAAGATACGTTTCCATAATTTTATCTTATTATTTAAAAGAAATCGTTGAAAATCTTTCGGCTAGCTAATCTGCTAACGTAATTATAACTTATGTACTTTGCATAGAACTACACTATGAAAAGTTTATCATAATATCATAATGTGTGATGAATTCGTATAATCTAATCCTATAAGACAATAGCCCGGTATTTCGATATATCTATGCTTTTACTATGATGCCCCTTAATCTGACGCTCGCCGTATTCCGATTGCTTCTGTCTTTCATATCCAATAAATTTAATCTGACAACTAAATATTTTACATTTAAATGTTAGTCACGTGCTGTATTCAAAACAATTCTTCAACCCCGGTTACTTCCATCCATTCTTTTATGTTGCACAGCAATGAAATTTATCTCCTGCTAAGCCTTGAACGTTAGGGCTCCAAATTGATCATTTTTATTCTCAAGATTGATATTATTTTTCCACATCATAATAATATAACAGTGTTAACAAAACAATGTTAAAAATAAAATACAAAGACGATGTGCAGAATCGAATTGTCACTATGCTGTTTTTTTTTTATATAATGGATTGTTTATTGTAAATCATTCTCCATAGGTCTCTTACGGGACACTAGGGTTCATCATAATTATACAGGATAAAAAGAATAACATAAAAAGAATACAAAGCAGTGAGGCCTCAAGAGCGAGACAATACAATGGAAATTGAGTTAAAAAGTTGCTTAATATATAAATGTGAACTTAAATAGTATATAAAGGTAAATATAAATAAGAATAATACATTTTTCAGTACTAGAAGGATGTTAGAAGTCCACTTAGTACCACGTCTAAAGTACAATATTTGATTTTTCAACAAAAGAAACAGAGAGATTGCACGAACGAAGGATGAATAGTTAAGTTAGATTGATGTTTATTAAATAGGAAAGACACAAAAATTCGAGCTTTAATGGGCTTCAAACCTAGGGTCAACCTTAAGCGTACACTGAAATTCTGGGTCTCAAGTTTCTGTTGCCTAATCTAGTAACTTAACCCTTGTGAAGTTACGTTGGTGGGTACCTAATGTATATTATTCTATTACTACAATATTATAATTTAAAATTATTCATAACCTAGCTCAAAACATATTGCATTATGTATGTTGTTGAAATCAGTTAAATTCTCATAAAAATAATTTACTTGGTTCGTGTATTTGTATATTTGTCTTTTATATGAACCAGAGCAATATTTATTGGCGATAAATTTTCCCTTTATATGAAATCTCATCTCTTGAACGAAAATATTTGAATAATATTTAATAAATCTCAAACGGAATATTTAAATGAGCACCAATTTTTTTTACTAATCACTTATTGTCTTAGTATGTTTATGCACAAGCAATATAATTCCATAACTGAAGGAGGTGTTTTCTTCTACAACGAATCATCTATATTAGGAGAGAGGTCTTTTGATAATGACCTTAAAAGTCGAAATACGTCTTATTTCATATTAAAAATAAAGAAAAAATCACTTTTTTAGTTATACAATTAATTTTTAATAAGAAATTACTAAGAGACTTTATTTATTATTATATATATATATTTTTATTACTTTATGTTTACATTTAATAAATATCGCTAATTTTAATACATAAAAATACGATTTCTTACAATTTGTTACGTGTTGCCAACGATGTCAACAATTGTTTTTTTTTAACTGTAGGTACTAATATTTATTTTTTTATAATATGAAGTTGTTTCTCTGGGTTTACAAGCTAGTTGGTAGGTGTAATAATATGATTATTAATATCAAGTAATTTTTAACACCCACAACAATCGTCAAACATAACCGCAACTTAACCGTACGTACGTCACTATCACGTTTATTAAACTAACTCGCTGTATTATATATATATATCTGATAATAATAATACGTAGAATTAACTCACTGAATACGGCCAGTAAGTCGGGAATTATTTTTGTACGAAGCGATGTCAAATAATTCACGCAATAATATTTAAATACGTTTGTAAATATAATAGAATGTGAACATCTAATGCCCATTTGTTGCACCTCCGAGATAAACATAATGTATTGTAGAATCGAATAAATTTAAGTTCCAAGACTTCTGCGATGTCCGGGCTGTCGATGAATCCTCTTCAATTTATATACGTATATTTATTTGCCCTCTGTGGAAACTTTATTTAGCTAAGTTACAGGAGAAATAAAGCATTCAATATAGAGTCATTTTTAGACATCTTTAGGAGAAAAAATATATGAAATAAATAAATCGTGGTTAAATGGAAGAAATCACTTGATTGTGATAATCTCGCCACTGCATATCGTCCTAATATATTAAATTTTGTACATTGGGTACAATATTTCAAATCAATATAAAGTATAATAAAAATATCACTTAGGTATACAATTCATTGTACAGAGGGCGAGTTTCCCGCTAGAGTGCAATGTCTTCCAACTAACCCGGATTTATGATTTATGTGATACTCTTAAACATATATATAATGAGTTACAATCCATTGGATTGGTCTGCAACGAGTTTGGACTTTCTTCTCCACTCCTTCCTATTCTCAGCCAGTCTCTTCAACTGCATGTATGAGCCACAGCTCATGTCCCTCTTCAGTTGGTCCATATAGGCGTCTCTCGGTCGGCCTCTGCCATTATTATGTTCTTTTAGTTTCGTGAAAAGTCATCGGGATGAAATGCTAGTATATTATTATTATATTTTAATATCAAACATACGTACATACGGACTTGATTATTATCATCAACCTCTATTCATAACATATAATATAATAGGTATATATATATAATACATATTATAAAAACATCTCTCCACATAATAATATTATACTTACATTTCAATAATTATTATTTGTACCGGCCGAACTTCATTTCGTACGGTAACGTACCCACGGCGACGACGACGACGGCTAAACGACGGACGTCGGTCGCTATGCTTTTCAATCATTCATTCGTAGTATCCACTATCATATCGCCGAGGATCGTTTTTTCGTAGTACTGATAGACACAGTCATATAGCTTTAGTAGTCCACTACTGCTACCAATAATGATAATAATAGTAAACACTAAACATCGATAAAACGTTTAAACACTTGTCCCACGCAGTAATAACCATTAATAAAATTGTACGTAAAAATAAAATCGAGATTTTTCATGTAAACAAATTTTAGTGTATAAAACGCGACTTAGTTTTTTGGTTTATCTTGAAAAAAATATGTTTCGTTAAAACTACATTCTTTTAAAGTGTTTATAATTAATTTCAATGAGTGATATATGGTGATAAAATTATTTATTTATTCAATAGAAAAATGTATTGAATTTAATTAAAGTATGTGACATTTTAATACACTTTCTTGTAACTGTTAAAACAATAAGGTCACTTGATGATTTTCATGTGTTTTTTATACTAATTAATTATGTTTGCACTTTCTCTGTACTCTGTAAGTAATTGTATCACAATATGTTGTATGTTATAATTTGACGAAAGTCTCGCTAAAAATAGCCGTAAGAAATAAAATGTAATGAATGAGATGTTTTTTTTAGTGTAGTCGTCGAGTAGCGATTTTATTCTTGACACTTTTGACATTGGGAAGGCAAACAAGGAAATAATAACAAGTCTAAAATATATCTAATTTTCCGTACTTCCTATACGGAGAAGAAACTTCTCGTATAATATTATGTACACACTCATACGCCGCAAGTTTATCAACTTAGTTTAATTATTATTGTTAATATTATCATACGTATGCTGCTGTACGAGTTTCAAACCCGATGTCTCTTCTAGAATTTTAACTTATCAAATTTTGGAAAAAATCTAACTAAGAAAACGATGGAATTCATAAAACAAATGGAGACCTTATCGAAATACATAGTTTAGTTGGTCTTCATTATTATTGGTGCTTTTATGAACTCTTTTGTATATGAAATTAAAATGAAACAAAATATTAAGTAATTCTACTTGTGACTTTATTCACTCGCGAGAAAAAATATTCATTTTCATATTATGTTGACGTAGATCACATAAACTCAATAATTATATAAAATAAATATTGTTTATTTCTCGTTATTCTGAAACACACGCAATACAAAGACGAGTGTTTGTATACAGATAATTTTTTTTCCTATTGTTTCGTTAAGGTGGACATGCCATTATTATGGCATATGAACAAAAATACATTATTATATGTAAACGGATTCAAATATTTTAAATATGTCGACTTAGCCCTTGTTAAAGTTACACACTTGACAGATTATGTTCACTTTCAGTTTTCTTCCAAGTATTTTCATACTAAATATTATGCGTGTTAATAATTTCAAGATAATACATAGATACTAAGTATATGCGATCAATGTTGTTTTTACAAGCGGAGAAATGGAGAATAGTTCTTCGGTAAGTAAATTCCAAAAGTGGTTAAGAACATATTATTACATACCTACAACTCTTCTGTGTAGAATATATTAAAATAATTACCAAATTATTCGAAAGTTCTAACGTTAGATTAGAGAGATATATTATTACTGCTTTATTTGTTCCGTGGAGTCGCCTTAAAGAATGAGTCTGCCACACTCTTCAGTAAAATTTTGAGTTTATTTAAAAAGGTATTCGTAAAAAGACATTTAACTTTTTTTATTGAGTCGATGTTAATTTTGTAAAACTCCATGTATAAATATATAAATATGAAAAAAAAAATCACAATTGGTTTAAGTTTTACTTAAAAATATATATTGATGGATGGACAAAGAGTTTGCCAATGACTTTATAAGTCGAAACCAGATCACCACTCAAAATATTTTTATTTTTTTTTAAGTAAAACATGTAACATCTTCAATTCTGGAATGAGGTTTATCTACTAATATCCATTAAAAATTTCACACGCAGTTGGTCTACTGACTATCCTATGTATTGGATGTGCCGTGATAAGTGTAAATGGATATGAATAGGAAAAAATATAAAACTCGAATAAAAAATGCTTTATTTTATTACGCTTCTAGCTTATAGCCATGCGTTAAGTAAATCTTCAGACATTCTGTCAAAATATGATTCTGTCAAATTTGTCTTATCGTATAACCGCAAGACTGGTACACAGTTTGATGAATGCGTCGATGCATAGTTTCGTTTAGAATAATACGTAATGAAATAATATTCTTCTATAAAAACCGTCTTATTGTTATATAAATGGTTTGGTATTTTTGTAAGATAATATAACAAATATAGCAAAAGTTAATACGTTTTTTGATAGAATTAATTCTAACACATCAGTAGAGTAATCGACACATGATTGATATGTGAAAGTATTCATACACTCAAACCAACGATTAATTAGACTTTGAGCTATAATAATCGAAGCGTACAATATTTAATATTTTTTATATTATTATTTCTTAATACTTCAACTTAATAACGCTGCGAGCTTCATTGCGCTAAATATTGTTTTAGTTTGACTTGTTCTCTAGTTAGATCTAGCTGGCTTTTAAAAAATCTAATACATACAAAACACCTCAACTGTCACGGCATATTAATTCACAATTGAAAGAGTCAGTTACTATGTGCATGTTACCAACATACAAGTCGAGAATAAAATAATTAAAATATTCTGGATCTAATGTTATTGAGACAGATTTGATAATATTAAATTACTTTTACGTGAAGTTGTAGGTACGAATAATTGTATTTTGCAGTAGGGGATTAGAAAAAAATAATACAATCAGCTGCGGAAGACTTTTTGCATTTTACCTTATTTACTGTAATTATTATCTTTCCTTTTTTTTTAAATATCAACTTTACAATTACACAATGGAGTTGCAAAGTTGTCGGCGTGTTCAAATATCCACACATACATACAAACATACAGGAATTATACTGCAAAAAAAACATTTTTATTTACATCTACAAAATAATGTTTTATTGGGTGCATCATACCATGCAGCAAAAACAAATGAAGTTCAGTCACAAAAATATTTTAAAATAACACACAATTTCAGGTAGGTATATTTAAAATTACTACTACTACTATACCATCACGGCATATCCCACAAGTGGGGTAGCCAGCAGATCAGCTGCATGTAAGGAACATGCAAACTGTCCTCTTCGCGCCAATATAAAATCAAGACATTCAGGATGGGTGGCAAGCCTCATCGCTGAATTTAAAAAGTAAAATGTCTTAATTTTTTCGAACACCTGCCTTTTACAGGACACTCGAAAACTTACGCAGAAGAGTGGGAGACCAATTCTTTCCCGGGTGCTCCACGGGATAAATATTTAAAAATACACTTCTGCAAATATCCATCAGAATAAAAATATATTATGTTCAATACATAGTTCCAAATAATTCCTCTTCTATCATTGTAATCCATATAGGTAATATTGTCGATTGTATATAATTCTATATATAGACAAAAACCATAAATAATATTTGTTTTATATATATATATCTATATTTTTATTTCAATTCATTTTAGATTGATGCTAACCATCGGTATCAACTGACAGCTACTTAATTTTACACGCTGTCAATTCGTATAGTAATAATTCGTATGTACCACAGCTAATATGAGATATGAAAGGATTGACGGAAGGTTTGTGGATATTACATATTATTTGAGAAAGGTTCGCATTTTTTTATTAAACAACAAGTTGGGAGAGATGAATTTGTTGATTCAATAATTCTTGTCGTAATAGATAAAAAATTGAGTATTGTTTCAGTTATAATTATATTTTCAAATAATAATAATTAAAATTAGGTACAAATATTACTCTAGCTTAGATTTCTTCTGATTGTAACTTTGGGCATTGTTAATAATTTTGTTAGTCTTGTATTACAAGATACTGGAAATTGTGTATATTTCTTGTTTTTACTCAGACTGTTGAGTAGTTATGAATTCATCAGCAGTAGCTATTAGTAGCAGAATACTCCGTTGTAATATGCTACGTATTAGTGAGACGTGAACTGTAACTATCGGCAAGAGTGAATACCGACTGTTAGCTGTCTTTGAGTGACCTACATGTACCAAATGATGAAGGACTTGAGATATGGCACGGAATGGAGAAAAAATCCAAGCTCCTTGCAGATCAATCTAATAGATTGTAACCCACCATATATATTTAGGATCATCAGAAGACACATAAACTTAGACACATTTTAAAAATAATTTGTTTGATCTTGCAGAAAAGATAAACATTAAATGATAGTTAAATCTAATCCTATACAATCGCACTCTTCAAAGCAATGCACTCTTAGCCACTTATTCAGAATTTCAGAATAATAACTAAGGGGCCCAGAGTCTCGTGCGTGGACGCTTACTTTCGAGGCATTATATACATGTTATTTCGTTCAAGTACTCAACAGTTTGGAAACTAACTAGGTATTTAGCCGGATATGTGCTGTCGTTATCATGTTTGTAATCTTTGAAGTCATGGGCGTTGACTTTATTAGGAAATCGTACCAAATTTCGTTCTACTCAACTATCACGACATAAGGATTTACTTTTATATATACATTTTATTAGCTAACAATATGTAGTACACTTCGATGATGTAGCTTTTTGGTATCTATTATTGTTTCAACACAAATAACGTCTCTTGATCATTGGAAGATTTCTATAAAATGTGCAGTGTCATAATTATATACAAGGTCTTGCGATCCTCTAGTCATTTAATGTTGTGTTTATAAGTATTAGGTATAGTAATAAGCATTTGGTCATTATGAAACTTAAAAAGATTGTACATAAAGTTTTTTTACATTAATCCTTCTTACTAATCTCTGTGCGTTAATATTAGCCAACTAATATTACGAAATATATTTTCAGATCCAAATATACTAAATTTTACAATTGCTTTGATCTGTCGACCAGCTATGCATATCGTTGCAGAAAGCCCGGGACAGAGATGCCTGGAGACATATGGAGGAGGCTTGTGCAATGAATAGTTGAATGATTGGTTGTTTAAGTTATGTAATGCATTTCTTACGGAGAGAAAGAAATGTCATGCCAACCTGTTCTTGTACACTCCATACTTTTCTTTCACATCACATCCATACAATTCCTCGTCATATTAACACGTCAGTATTTCTTACTCAACATGAGATCATATTTGAGATCTGCTTAGTTAAACTTACACTTTTTTAAACCTCTTGTGTAGATATAAACGCTTTCTTATTCTGTCATTGTTCACTCATTAGTCACAAATATCCAAACCATCTCCATTCATTTCCTCGCATTCTACATACAACATTCGTCTCGCATCACTTTAGTTAAATTTTGCATATTAGACAAATAATGGACGAATCAATTCTTATAAGCGTGTATAAGACACATCAGTCATGCCTTATTTCTCGAATTGATCCAATGTATCTAACGGTTACTAGAATAATATACAAATTATCGAGTATTATAATATTGTAATAGTTACTTAAAATAATATAATAACATAATACCGATACTTCAGCAAATAAACCGTGCACTCAGATATGACCATCTGGCGATGTTAAAACGACTCAGTCTGTTTTGATGTTGAGATTGTTGAGGCTCGACCTTTATCTAATACAGAACTCTATTAGTAATTCACCTATGTACATAATAATTTTGACGTAGGCTTACTTGATCGAGCAAAACAGATTGTTACCTATAATAGTTTTATTTTAACTCGAAATGATTCATTGTTCATCATCATTCTTAGTGGATCGATTTAAAAGAAATATGGACATAATTGTAATACATAGTAGTTTCATTGCCTAGAAACACACTTTCCGTACATATACGTAGATTGAAAATGTTTTCAGTTCGGTGCGGCACAAAGAGGCTTTTTCCTCAACAATGATCAAAAGCGGAACTTAATCCGACTCATAAAAAAGAAGGTAATGTTTAGCTCGATATTTGTTGAGTCGCGTCTTTCTCTAAAACAGTGGATAATATTATCGGGTTCTAGAATTTTATTAATAATGAGATGGAACTAATAACCTCTGATTTATTTCAATAAAAATCCTTGATTTTTTAAGTGTCACAAATATCAACACAGAAATATCTTACTCACAATCCCAGATATTGAATGAGGGACAAAATATATTTTGTATAATTTGAGTCAATCGATCTAATTTATTTCGAGTAGAACTTTTTTTTAAATGGTTGCGCTGCGTTGGCTGTCTCCGTTTACTCGATCGAGATAAAAGTGTACATTTCTTTGCATTACAGTGATAAATTTATCACGTTCGTATTGAGTTATTATTTCTATCCATTCCCCTTTGTTGTTGAATCATTTATTATAAATGCTTTGATAATGGTTTCCATTAGGGCTGGGAATTAGCTTGTTAATCCGTTAATCATAAATTAACATTTGAAATGTGGTTAACTTTTTAACTTGTAATTTAACCTCGAAAATCATTTACACATTATCACATACTCCGGTTAAATTGACTCCATTCACTTTCTCTGAGGCACAGAGTTCACAGCTATTTTACAAAGAGTCGGTATTCTGACCTTTATCTATAAGTACATACGGACTACCGATGTGGCGTTCCGTCTTCTTCCTACCCCACTTGATATACGCCTTTTGAAATCACTGGAGGACTTTTTGTAGCGCCCTTGTTCCGCACTTTGGAATAAATTGTAACCATTAACTGTAACTGTAATGAAGGAATAAATGTAACTATAACTGCGTTACATTGAAAAAAGTAAGGAGTAACGTAGTTAATTATTTCATTTGTAATATAACGATAAATATGGATACATTTTCGATTCACGGTGTCTAGCTCTGGTTAATATAATAGTGCCGTAGCGCACATAATACTAAGCCATATTATCCGGTATAGACCAAAAGATCCTCTTTGAAACTGCCGTCTCATTCGAGAAATAATACACCGAAGAAAATCTCCGCTCGCTTCTAGATAATATCGAAACTTGTATAATTTAATGATTGAAGAAATATGGAATGTGAGAAATGGGATGAAATCTTAAGACTGTTCAAATTTATTTTTATTCTTGGTGACCTTTTCCACTGTTTCGCAATCAAAATCTTATTTAGTTGTTTTTTGTTTGTTTTGTTTATTTTGGTTGACCGGTTAGTAATATAAAATTATTCAAGTATGTCCTTGAATTATTTATTTTTATAACAGATTTGTTTAAACCAAAAATAATAAGTACTTTTTATTTTTATTCGTATTAATGTAATCATTGTATTGCCAATAATTTATTTATTGTTAACATGAACAATTAATGCCTAGCAGGAATAATTTACCTTCAACCAAATGTAATTATTGTTACTTTATTTCTTTAAGATGGTAACATGCTTTGGCGTGCTAATGTTTTGGTTTCAATTTTTGAAACCAAAACATTCTTTATCTTTTGGCTAGTCTCTCGTATCTATTTTGGCGACGATTTGCATGTTTTTCATCTGCAGTTATTCTGTTATCCACCCCATTTGTTCGAGATGTTGTGATGGTATGAAAGAATTTATTTTGGCCATACACTAATACTTCACGAACATAATGACTTAGGTATTATTTTTGTTTAAAATTAATTATAATCTTTTAATTACTATTTCATAGAGTTGCGTAATAAATATGTATGTAATGGTACATATAATATCATTTACGTGTGATGGAGAGATTGCTTTCGTTAGTAATAATTGGACATAGAAACCTTACATTATTATGACAATATAAACACATATATACCTTTTATCTTTTATCTCTTATAAGATAGCGTATTGATAAATTGGCCAATATGCCGACTGTGAAATTGATGAGGTACCATTGTCTGTTATATGTAATATATTTTGCCTGGAGTCGTTTTGCAAACAATAGGTAGTAGTTACACGATTCGTTATTCTTTCTTTTTAAATTATAACGCTTTTGTTTCTAGTGTTTCTTTGATTTTTAACTAATTTAGATTTAATCTTAACGTTCTATACAATGCTTATGAAATAATTTAGCGTGGAAATAATCGTAACGGAGCAAGATTCATTTGTAGGCTATATAAATAATCATAGCAGTTGCAAACAAATTTTGCCTTATTTGTGTTGTAAGGAGGCGTAGTGTGCATATCAATAAATGTTCTATTCATCCATCTATTGCTCCATCTTCCAGAAGTTGTATAAATAGCAAACACACATGATATGATAAACTAACCTGCAGATTTTCTCCTCTCTGTCATAAACATAACAAGAGCCAGAATGGTTAGTATGCCTCGTCATTGAATTTAAGTATTAAAATAAATTTAAAAAAATACAAATGGCTGCCTTTAACATGAAAATTTGATGAGTTGTTACATTCCGGTAACATTGCGATGTTTTCCAATTGTCCCATTTCTACATAAATTTTAAATGCTAACTAAGAGTCAAGTAACAGTTAAGTAACACTGAAGATCGACTAAGTCCGAAAGGCCTCTGTCGATCAAAGAAATTTCGTAAAAGTAAACAGGGTTTTTGTTTATTTATTTTTTATAAAAATGTACATTCACAACGTTGACACCGACAAAATAGAATCTCTATGTCCCATCTCTATTCTAATAAAATGAAAGTTATAACGCCATATTTTTATATTATTGTATCTGCATGTAGGTATACCGAACAGGGAATAGAATCTGTTTATAGTGCATATTATATTTTATCGGTTACATAATAGCTGAATATCCAGAATGGTTATGTTTACATGACATTTATAATATAGAGCCGCCTTACTTATCAGCGTATTATATTCTAGTTTATCAATTTATTTTGGATGAACAAATTGATTCGTGTTATCCTTATCGTTGAACTTACGCGAGAACTAAATTAAGGCGGGCGATCATTCATTTAGCACAAAATGATATAATACGATTCGTGGTTTGAACTATGAATTGCCACGATAGGTGTTTTGTTTGTAAATATGGTTAGTCAGTTTCGTAGCCTACTTTAAAAAAATAACCTTAAACTTCACAGTCGAAATTTAAATTAAGGTATGCATCTTTTTCCACTGGCGTCCTTGTTTTAGATAAACGGTGGTCTTTTGCGTCAATGTACTTTTGCCTCCAGTGATTCTGGCCCGTTGCTGCTGTTTCCAGAACCTCTGGCCATTCAAACCAAATATTTCAACACATATTTCAACATTAACACGTTTCAAGAACCAACTGAAAACTTATCTATTCAAGAAATCTCACGGAATAATTCAAGCACAACCTTAGTTAGCAAAGAGCGCCCTTGAGGTGGATTTTTTTTCACAAAACGGCTCTTTACAAATCATCCAAATAATAATAATATTTATTTAACATTACACGAAAGCACATGAGGAGATTGTATGTATAGAGTGCTCGTTCTCTTTTATGAGATAGCTTTAAAGGTTAAATATTGAATTAATTCTGTTCCTTCTTTTTTACATACACAATTTAGTTCGATTCAATTATATCTAGTAACAAAAAGTAGGGTTCTTCACTCTTATTTACATAAGAAAGTTAAAATTCTTAGTTTTTTTCTATTCTTCGATTGTTTGCGTAACATATTACACTATACCCGTAGGCTGTATACCATGTGAGGTAGGCAGAGAGAATGAAACGCCATATAGATATATATATATATATATCCTTACATACCTTTTTTTTCTTCTGCTTTCCTACAATTTCTTATACACGCACGTCAATTTTTCTTATTCTTATCTTTAAGAATTTGATCAACGTGATCAAACAACGTATTTTTCGGACGTCCGGGCTTCCTTAAAACCCCTATTTCGTAATATACAAAAACATGTGCGCAATGTACATTTGATGTTTAAAAAAAAAAGTATATTGAAGTTTTAATTATCCCAACCCACGGTCCGTAATTATTTTTTATTTCTTTAAAACACTTGAAAGTTTTAATTGATTCCGCGTAGTTAAAAAAATGTTAATCGTGTCTTTTAATTCCCCTTCTATAAATCTTGCCAATATTTAATGTCCCCTTTTGTTGATACAAAGTAATAAATAACAACTTTCTGTACAACTAACTGTATATTTTTTTAGTGGATACTTTCATTGTCCTTCATTTGTCTGTGATTGATAAAAGGAAAAAAACTGGTTCGATAAATGATTATATTTTATTGTTATTTTCGTATATATTCATAAAAACGTTCCATGGATCATTCGGCAACTAGTAGGTCTTCCTCTTTTTAGTGGGTTTTTTTAGTGGCCCGTAAAAGACAGATTTTCGAAAAAAAGACTTTCTACAACTTTAATTTAATATTAAAAAAGGACATTTTACATTTTATTTTCTAAAATTAAAAAAAAATATTAAAAATATAATGAGGAATGTGATAATTTGTCAATGCTCTTAAATCACAAAAATATATGTCCATTAACATTAATGAGGTTATTAAGTAAGTAATGAGGGACGAGGTTTGGATGCAGTAATATTTTCTTCTATGCCAATTCAATACGAATTCGGTTCTTTATATGTTTGAAAGTGTTTCATTAAAAGTAATGGATAGATTTAGACGTGCCTAATATATATATATATATATATATTTTATGTGATCAAAGATAGTTTTAAATTTCAATAATCTCAATGTAAATAAAAATAATCACCATAGATATTGTGTATCTTACATTAAGTCAAGTTAAACCATCACAGATTGCTTTTAAGAATAGGTAGATAGTACTTTGATTTCGTGCCACCGTTTTCATTCTAAAGTGGTTTTCATCCTGCTTCAATATCCTCAAATCGTTTCGCGAGTTTCTCGTTGCATAATCTTTTTTGCTTTTAAATTAATTCAACCCTCAACAAGCTCTTGTTGAAATACAAATGTTTGCGTCGTTGGATAAGAATTATTTATATTACAGCTGAATAAGCAGATCAAACTTTTTTTGCAATAGTGGTAATGTACCTAATGCATTAAGCGTCTTTGCATCAGCTGTAAAGATCTAACTCAAGTAAAACAGTCCGATAAATAAATATCAATTTATTTCCATCACTCCAAACTACAAAGAACATTTAATTAATAAATTATTATTTGCTATATTATAACTAAAGCACTCATACATCCACTGATTCACTCGTAACATATAACAATGAGTGACGTCTTTATTTTGTTATTATGAATCAATATCATCGTACATTTTCATAACAATATCTGTCTGTCAATATACTTATGCATTTCCTTTGAGCTCATCTCTCATTCATCGCGAAAAAGTAATACTACTACTATTATAATAATATTAATACATTAGATATGTTTCATCTATCTATCAATTTTCACACAAGTACGTATCAGTAGTGTAATTTATTTGATCAAGGTAACGCATTTGCCAATTTGTACATTGGAAACATTTGGCACATCAATTCGATCAAAAGGCCACGTGTAAAACGATTATAATAATAAATAGAATAAGATTATAATCTCTTACAATGTTGTTCGTATTATTATGCTACTATTGTAATTATTGTGAATTATCGATCATTAAGATTCGCCACTTTCGAGCTGCGAATAAATTTCAGCCTGACAAGTGATTTTAGTATCATTCTTTTGATTTTGCACTGTACTTTGGGAGGTTTCGATCGAATGATATCAAGAATTTGTATTTCATTATCAGTTGCAAGAATATTTTGGTTTTTAGAGGGATATTCATAACTGTTTTAGAAATCTACACCATGTTTCGTCCATTAAGGTATTTGAGCCGATATTTAGACTCGTAAACGTAAATCATCGAGGACTTTGACAAAACAATGATATTGAATGATTTGTTTATATTATGTATATATATATAGGTATATCAAATTATTTTTGGATTAAATTTTGTTATTTTTTGTCGTAGTTACTCCTCTCTTTTTGTATTTGCTTTTATGTACTTTTTATGTCTATCATATATTTGTTTACATGTAAAAGGGTGACGCCGTACCTATATTGGAATAAAATAAAAAATAAATTAAAATATTCGGTTCATTTTTTATTTCGTATTTATGGCAAAGCATCCGTTATAAGTGATTTATACTTACGGCATGAGTTAATGAAAAACTTTTTTCTATTATCTTATAAAAACTGAAATATGCGATAATTTTCTTTCGAAAATACCGATTGGCGTATGTCGAATGAAATCAAAGCTAGAAATTTTACTTACCTCCAACTCATACTCAAATCCGAAACATCGATCTAATTGCAATAAATAATAATGAATTGATGTCGCTAATAGTTTTCTGGCAAACTTTTAATGCTTTAATATCATATACGATATGTAATAAATTGTCACAATGATAAGTATTTCAAATCATAAATCGCCCATTCATTAGATTACCTTAATACTCTCTTACATCGTGGGCACGTATTTTACTTTATTACTTGTTTCATAAGAATAACATAATATATATAATTCTTAATACTTCATGTTGAGGTGGTTCGTGTCATTACGATTGTAGTAAGTTTTATTATGATTGGGTAATGTAGTATTTTATTGACACATATTCTTGAGTTACTACTCGTACTTCTTTATATTCTTGTTCTAGATCTCGAGGTGTTTTGTAAATTAACAGAGGTATTTTTCTGTATGTGTGTATTATATATATACCAACTTTCTTTCCATTTCACCGCCAAATGGTTTTCGGAATGGATAAAATGTACCATAGTTCGGTAGCCACCAAGAGTAATTGAAGCGATTTAATGCTAGCTTCACAATATTTAGAAATATTTCTCTTTGTAGGCAAATTACCAACTAAACTTTTTATAATGAATTTATGGCTCGTCTGTCAGCAAAGTGGACGTAAAATTTCGTCTGCATTTAAAAACGCAATATTCATTGCTGTCGTATAATATAGTTTCGAATCGCTACTGTATACTTCAGTTTTGTCGTTTTCTGGATCAGAATATTATATAAAATTATTTCTCATCGTACACAGAACTTTCGTATAAGAACTTGATCAGGAACAGTGTAGTAAGAGATAATTCATACAAAAGATAGATTGCATTATGTAGATAAAACCACGCTCAGTTGTTTGTATGTAATTTAAAGGGTGGAGAGAAAATCGTAGAAATTACAACATTTCCGTACTCCTGTTACAACCATTGCTTGTACACTGAAGGTGTTTGACCTATTTCTCGAACTCATTCAGATAAATCTCAGTATATTATATTATCTTTGGAACACTTTACTAGCATTGCATAATTAATGCTTGAAGTCTAAATCAGGTTGTACTTGTGTTTTGTGAAGATCTTGATCCTAGTATTATGGAGTTTTATTTTATTTTCACATCAATTATTCCTTTGAAATACACTATATTAACAGAGATAGAATTCAGTGTTGGTAGATGAAGTACTTGAATGTATTAGCTTGCAGCAATAAATGCACACATAGTGTACCTACTGATTTTATAATCAATAATATGCATTCGTTTTATGTACATCCTATTGAAAGAGATCAACCTTCACAAATACCCTTGTAAAAGTTTTTGAATGTAGTTTGTTACTAGCAATCGAAGAAATGAAGATAACGTATCAATTTCATATAACGACATGCTCCATATATTGGAAATGCAAGAATACAATGTCAAAGAAGAACGTTTCGATTTGAACACTTTAAATAAATGTTGTAAATAGTAATATTATATTATACTCGTACCCGTTACTTTTCTGATTACAAATACGGAATGAATCAACTGATGAGTAGCAAGTTTTATGTCCGTTTCATTATCTTGTATTAATGATCCTTCTTGTCTTAGTAGTATCAATTGAATTAATCTCATTACTTACTGGATCCTACTCATTGATTATCTGTTCTCTATAGAAGAATAGCTAAACAAAGTTATACATAAACATACTCGCTCGCTCGTGCAAGGTCTGAGTGAATCGAGTACGTCCCATTTATTTTTGTATACAATCGTGCTATTTTTCTAACTTACAAATTAACTTTAGAACATTAACTTTGTTTTTAAAAGGTCTTATGAACTTCTATCTTCCACATTACCGATATTCCGTACACATTCTACTTTCTTTGTCTTTTTAGTATCACTTAATAACATTAAACTTTTTTTTCAATTTAAATAAGTACGAAATGTAAACTAGATACTTGAATTAAAAATATACCGTAGAGATTTCGTTCTTTTTATGTTTTTTTTTATATTTCTACGATTGTTGAGAACTCCGGAAGAATATCATTATCTGATGAAACTCAAAGTATTCAAGTATGTTTGTGTATTACATTTATCGTTTATATTATTTTCTCGGTAAACATAAATGAACTGTGAAATGTTTCATGGGATAAATCTTTTCCATTTTATTATATTACGGTCTCTTTTTACATTTGGTGAAAACAAAAGGGAAATTCGATTTATATATCTTACGTGAGGAAAAATTTAAATGTATTCACTGGAAAAGTGAACGTAAGTCGGGACACTTTATTACGACGTAGTAGATGATCCTCAATTCTTAATAAAAAGAAAAACATTTCAAAAAACTTATATCCCCCTACAATATTTGTCATATTTCGCCCGCCGGCATCTTAAATCAAAAATAAAGATTATTTGTATGATCATATAAAGTTTAAATTAAGTTTGAATAAGGTATTGAATCAACATTTTACAATGCGTCGTATGTGGAATTGTCGTTTTGTTGTTTATATTGTTGTGTTATGCTTGTTATATTATTGCCTATTGTTGAACAATTTTCGACCGTTTTGTAGAGTTATGTGTGCAATTGAGTTTTGTTTGATTGGTGTTGAAATCACGTATGTGTATGACGACTATATATAGGGTTGCCACATCACACCTTTGTTGGAAAAGTTGCACGGTCCAATTCAAACTGTGCCTTATAGTCTACAAAGCTTTGAGCAATATGCCACCTCAGTCACTTTCTGAGCTCTGTGTTCTCAAAACACCTGCAAATAGACCTCTACGCTCAGCTAAGACATCCACCAACATGCTGGACGACAACAGAGCAAACAAGTCCTGCTTCTATGATAGGTCTTTTGGCGTCGCAGGACCCGTCATCTGGAACCAACTCCCCGAGGACCTCCGTAAAAACCAGCCGATAACAACGTTCAGAAGCAAGTTGGAGACATCGCTCTTCCTACATAGTTTCCCGCGCCCTTGAGATGGATGCTCCATTATACGGCACCGAATAAATTTTCCAACATATATATTGTGTTTAATGTGCAAACAACTAGAATTATCCCTCAAAGCATAAGCATTAGGAAATAAACTGTTGATTGTATTACTGCTAAAAAAAAAGAAAATTGATTAGAAAATGTGAATACTCCTAAATAAAAATCTTTGAATTTAAAAAATATTTCGATTTACCAAAATACGATTCGATGTAATTTTTATTTTCCTCAAACGTTTTTTATTGCATAACAGAAGTTCGATCAACAATGTGTGCAAACATCTGAATCGAATTTCATGATATTATTGTGTTCCATAATGTAGACAAATCGTTTTATTCTGCTTCCCTAGCGGGAGAAAGTAGATGATATCTGAAATCACTGAATAAATGCGCTTATTTATTCAATTCAATACGCCTTATATTATATCTACAAAGAAAAAAAGGTGTTTCCACGTTACATCCTTCGATTTCATGATATTATTGTGTTCCATAATGTAGACAAATCGTTTTATTCTGCTTCCCTAGCGGGAGAAAGTAGATGATATCTGAAATCACTGAATAAATGCGCTTATTTATTCAATTCAATACGCCTTATATTATATCTAGAAAGAAAAAAAGGTGTTTCCACGTTACATCCTTCGATTTCATGATATTATTGTGTTCCATAATGTAGACAAATCGTTTTATTCTGCTTCCCTAGCGGGAGAAAGTAGATGATATCTGAAATCACTGAATAAATGCGCTTATTTATTCAATTCAATACGCCTTATATTATATCTAGAAAGAAAAAAAGGTGTTTCCACGTTACATCCTTCGATTTCATGATATTATTGTGTTCCATAATGTAGACAAATCGTTTTATTCTGCTTCCCTAGCGGAAGAAAGTAGATGATATCTGAAATCACTGAATAAATGCGCTTATTTATTCAATTCAATACGCCTTATATTATATCTAGAAAGAAAAAAAGGTGTTTCCACGTTACATCCTTCGATTACTCGAAAGTGAATTTTAAATATTTATAAATCTTATAAATATGCAGTTATTATATTTCTCCGACTTTGCTGTATTACATAGTTTTGCTCTGCTGGGCTTAATTTTTCATGTTAGATCTTAATCAACATCATAAAGATAACCATTTTGTTAGGAGATTTTGGATATGACTCCTTTATCGTAGTATGGCATTTTTATATCCGCCTGTCATGGATTCTTTCTGCCTAGTACTTGTGTCTTGACCCTCAGTGTTATCCTCTCTGATAATATTCTTACACTAATAAAATATCTTCCTTGTATTTTTGGGCATAGTTAGTCTTCTGACTACTCCACTTTAGAGAGATGACGAGATGGTACATGAAGATAAACAATAAGTTCACAATAGTCTTCTCATACTGATGAATGAATGCATACTGACTCACTTATTCTCATTCTGATGATTCACGTCTTCTCATATCGATGATGAATGAATACACCTTAGATGAATACGGGGGTTAAATTTATTTGACAATAGCACCATCACTATTTAATTAGCTATTTAGGTGAAGTACTCTGTCAGGAAAACAATTTATGAATAAATCTATCGCACTCTGAAGTTGTGTCTTGTGTTGAGAACGTTAGTTAGATATTTTTTTATTTTATTTCGTTGGTGTATTATGTATTTGATTTTCATTGTTGTACTCTATTCCTAAATGTGCACTTTTATTTCATAAGTGTCTGTTGGAAAATGTATTATTTAATACTATTCGCCTGTGTCAATCTTCGTGATCCTATAAAATCCGTAGATTTTTTATCTTATGCGCAGCAGATGAAATATTTTGATATTTAGTATTCCTATGTCAACAGTTTTTAATTTCACGCCTCGTAAAATATTAACACCCATTTTTCTTGAATTCTTCTCGACTGAACGTCTTGGAGTAGTGAAGTGTAATTGGAAATGATTAGTTTAATGTGAATTCCGAAATTGATTCGGAGAATTTTAGCTCGTGAGATAAGAAACAGAAAGGGTTGTAATACTGAGGGAACCGATTACATTGAGCCTAGTATTCTGCGATTAGGTTATAAGCCTAAACACTTATCAAGATGAAACCTTTAAGCCTCTTATGTCTCAAAGACATTACGTATACATTATCAGGACTTATTTTAAAAAGATCATCGTTCTTATCTTGTGCGTTGTTGCGTCGAATTCCTATTTCAGATTTTTTGTTGTTTTGATAAACACAACTTAGTTACTTTTCATTGTTTCAATATTAACTTTTATTTTATTTATTGAATGGATTTCTTAATCTGTAGGTGCTACGTGGCTATTTCAAATTTATATAAAACCAGTGAATTAATAATGTAGTATTTCTGAATATAAATAAATTATTATTTAAATCTTTCATTAAAGAGTATTCTTTATTCTACAATTCACTATTCACATTTGAATATTATGATCTAAAGTTCTTTCTTGGTTTTTGATTTCATATTCTTGTTTATTTGTTTTTGGCTACATTACCATGTCTGGATTTCTAACAGCAACGTCTTTCACTAATTTGATTGTGTCCTCGTTTATTTATTCGTTTCGTGTACCCAGCAAAACAAAGATCTACGTATATTATGATACAACAGTTTTACGCCTCTACTAATGTACGCTTCTTGAAAATAATGAACACTAATTAGGGGTAATATGAACCTGTGCCGTTGTTGGCAGGAACCTTTAATAAGTGTTAAACTATTAAAATATGTATTTGATGTTGTTTTGGAGGTAATCATACGTTATATCTACTTAGCGCCTCTTCAAAAATATGTTTAATTTACTTAAAAGAGACGCTTACTCAATAAAGAAAAGAAGCCTGAAAATTTCCTTATATATCAAATATTTATTTCTATATAATTGTAATTGAAAACCATTTTATTGAATAAATTCTATTCTATAAATCCCATTAATGCTTCAGTTAGAAATGTTTATAAAATATAGGAAAAAACATTGTATGTGTAGTCCATTCTAGAATACGTACTTTTACTCCTGTATTTATACAACCTAAGTCACAACAGAATATAACCAATATACTCCTGAATTTATGCAAATGTATTATATGTTAAATAATAATATTATATGCTATTTTACTCACCCTCTGTTTATTGATTGTATTTTATTAAAATTAACATGTTTTTAAAATTGTATGTAGTGATGGTGATGGCTGTGTACAACAAAGAGTAAAAATTAATAAATAACTTGTGTACAGAATTAAATCGATAATTATTTATGTTTAAATTTGAGTTAAATAACTATAATTTCCAGTGCCATTTTTTTTTGTTTAATGTCTGTATATATTTTCCTTGATAATTTCGCCTGAATTCTGTGATAACAGATCCAGTTATTTTAAAAGATTAGAGTTTTGAATAACAATATAATTTGTATTCATACTCTAGGCTAGGCCTTCTGAGAAAATAGAATTAGAAAAGGTTTAAATTGCTAAAATACTTTGATTCCTTTTGTATAATTTAACATATTATTATTCTATATTAATACTACGATGTTTGGAATAAAAAAATCTTTACTTTCATCGTTGTATTTTGTAAGTCTTCGAGTATCCTGCAAATAGCAATGTGCGTAAAATCTCGAGTACAAGACAATTCGCGTCTATAATTCAGCGATAAGGTATGCTGAATGTCCAATTTTATTATTTGCACAGAGAGGACAACCTGCATGTTTAATAGTTCGCTACCCACTTCACTTGTGGGATGCACGTTATGGTATAGATAAATTAGTAAAATTTTATTTATTTATTTTATTAAATAAATCGCACCTCTGCGATCTGTACAACAACTCGCCTTTTGTATACTGATTGTATTTGGTATGTAGTTATGTGAAAAATTGCTTGTTATCGATGTACAATAAAGAATATAGATAAAGAAATAATGTTTAGAAACTATCGCAGCATTACCGCCAAATCAATAAATAATAATAACTGATTTAATAACATCAAGGTTAGGTTGAGTAGCCGTGTACAATTTCAAACCCCGAGTTACAATGTTACGATAATAACAACACAATATAACAAGACAACATTCATCTTATGTGATTGGAATCATACATACAAAGTAGTAAATCATGCACTGTATTTGTTACATGTTAACACCCGTGATATAATACACTAACAAGATCTTCGATCAGTCATCGCAGTCTAGTAATAAGGGTATAGAGAAATATAATATTTGCAATCTTTCATGTAACACAAGTATAAAATACATTGTGTGTTCTTCTGTTTCATCATCTCATACCTACATTTTATATTTTCTTATTTTAATCGTGTGATCTTTGTATTTTCCGTATTGTTTCAGTCATAGAATTCAATTCGGTGAAAATTATTATCGATATTAATTCATTCGATTGATTCAATATGTAAAAGTAGGTACAAAGTATGATTTCTGTGATTAGCTTTGTGGCTCTCGAAAGTTCCTGACTCAGAAAAGATCTCCTACTCAAGATAAATTTCCGAATGTCCCGTAAAAGACCGATATTCGTGAAATATGAAGAATATGATATTTTATGTATTCGTTCAGTTAAAGAGTGATGAGGGATTCCATGAATTCCTTATTAAAAAAATTTCAACGTATTTGGAGCAAAAAAATTAATGAATGGAAAATAAATATTCACAGAAAAACAAAAAAAAATATAAATTAAATTTTTTGTCGCATTTATAATAATAGCATAACGGAAGTCCAATGAAAATATCGAAATGTCGGTTAATAAATAAATAAATCTTTATTGGTCATAAAATAATTATAAAACATTACACAAATTTATGCCAAAAGGCGGACTTGTTGCTGAGCGACGTCTTCCAGTGAACCTTAATCTTTTACATAAACACAAATCGTTTGCATAATGGTAATAAAACATATATATAAAAAAAAAAGTTAGTGTTCGGTGCTACCATTATATTACAAAGATGATTATTTCTATCTTAATTTTAAAGTTAGTCTTGATGATGTTATTTCGTTGGTGAAACCACCAGGCTTCTTTGTGGTATACGTTATATACACGTTTGTGAAATAAGAAAACAGAGCTTATTTTATATTTTAAAAATTCTTTTTATTAATATTTAAAAAAAACAAAAAATTCTAATATAATATAATAGTAATTGGAATAGAAAATATGTTAATTGTAATCTCACAATCTCACTAAGAAGTCGATGTGGGCAAGGTCTGTAAATGGAGAGAAAAAAAATAACAAATACAAATAAATAAAATAATGTGAAATTCAAAAGTATATAAAATTCTTATAGATGGCGAATTAACAAATTTATTGTGGGTGGCTGTTCTTCTCTGAATTGAAATTATTAAATGACTCGATGTTACTGTAATGTAAAATAACATGCATAAATCTACTGTTAAAAAGTAAGACACTCATTCTTTGCTGGTGTTCAACACACTTTGAGATTTGTTCTATGTAATACATTGTCCACCTTTTTTTAACTTTATGTCGCCTGTACATAGTCTTGATTTGAGTCACCTACTTATTGTGTTATATAAATCTTAATTTGTATTAACTAAAAATAGATTACTTTCTCAGAAAGAAGAAGAATCTTTGTTGAAAAAGCAAGTAATGAATAAAAACAAATTCTCTTTCGTTTCTCTTACGCTGACAATAATAGACTATTGTTACCTGGTCTTTCAGAACGTAAATTAATTTCGTCATTATGAAATATTGTTGTATGTAGATATAAAATTTCATTCAATAGCGTTTGCTTTAGTTTTTGTTTGTTCTTGGAATTAATGGATTCAACAAGTTTTGTTTTATTCTTTCATCTTCGCCATTGCTTTCACGCTACAGTGAAAAAGCATCGATATTATACTGAAGATAGTCCTGTCCATGTCCTTTTTTGGTCTTTAATTTCATTCATAAGCGATGAAAATGATGTTGTATTTTATATCGTTTTATAAATAATCGACTCTACGATTGCCTCAGACATTCAGAGTCTTACATAAATTTCTTCCTGAATGCATGATGTTTTGGTTGTGTATGTTTTTATGCTTAACATTGGATTTATCCTTTAGAAATCTGAATACAAACTAAAAGCATTGAATTGATAGATGTACGTGCTTTTGATTTCTGTTCTTAAATGTAAAATGCCATAAATAAATCAAGTATTTCGTATTTGGCTTCTTAAGAGTTTTCAATTTAATTATATGTAGATATTTGCCTTTGATAATAAAAGTTTTGAAAGTTTTATGTAAGTATAATAATATATTAAATGATATTTTCTAAGGTTTTCGTTACCGAGAAATAAATACACAATATTTACAACTTTTTTTATTGTTGTGTATTACATTATTATTTAAATATTTCGGTAAACATCTGTAATAAAAAATTTATAAAAATCATATCGCGGCGAAAAGTTTCGACGAAGCGCAAAAAAAACATGTAGGTATTGAAAGTTCCCGTATTGTAAGTTCGTAGAACCGTATATTGTCAAAGATTCTTGTGTACTTATTGATTGAGTTGAATTTTATTTTGTAAAACTTCATATTAATTTATTTATAAAAACACACATACCAAAATGGTTTATAATGTGCAAAGACCATTTAGCTAATGATATTTGTATAATACCGAAGTTTACAACCAAGCTAATATAAATTATTTTACACAATTATATATTAGAAGCCCAAACTTACATAATAATGAAACGTTTTTAATTTTCAATTTTGGTGAAGATAAAATACATTTACACTAAGCAAATCAGTGAAGAATCCGCATGCTATTACTAAGATTGATAGAAAGACACTCAACATTTCGTCGCTTATGTTGTTGTATAGTTTTAGTATATCACGCGCTTAATTGTTTATATTGTACAATAGGAATGAATGCATCGTTAATAAATTAATCGTGATCTTGAATGTGATATCTCGTGGACTGCTGTTTGTCTGTTTTGTTGGTTATATTTGTAGCGCTCAATGACCCTGCCCTACAATATAATTGTTGTGATCCTCAACACATCGTTATACATATTTCACATTGCGCATTCGCTATAGTATGATTATGCTCATATTAAACATTATCTATACATGATATTTGAACATCTATCGTTGATGGTTTTAATATGAATTAATGTTTTCAAATAAATATTGATTTTCGAATTTTTATACGCGCAACGGCTTTTTTTAAGTATCCAATATACTTCTTAATATTATGATGCGAATAATTTTTTTTGTTGTTGATAAATTGAGAAGAAAACCATTCAAAGAATTATAAAGCATAGAAAATGAGCAAAAGTTTTACAAAATGGATGTTTTGGATTTCATGCAGCATATTTCCATTCTTCTCTCGCGTTTAGTGTCTCCAGGTGACGGTTGATGTTGATGTTTTTCAATTGCTCGTTTTTTAATAAGCCTATCATTGTAATCTATCTCTTAGAGGTATTTTGTAAAATGCACAATGTACTTAGTCGATCTTTCATACTCGAAGAAACGATGATAATAAATAGGTACGTCGTTATGAATGGGTACCTACTTACTTTACTTTTTGTATGGCCCGGTGTTGATGGGTACTATCCTTCATGAACCTCTGGCTTTGCGGGGTTAGTCAGATTTATAAAAATACGACTTTTATGTAAAGAGGGCGTTCCTTAGCTATAACGGAATTCATTTTATCTATAAGACATTCCTGATTGACTACATTTTAATGGTAGGGACTTGTCTTGATAGATACTCATAGAGTTAGTAGTTAGATTACATTATATGTGTTATATGCCTATAATAAATTGTGTTGTAGTGATTTTCCCACAAGAGCTATGCTGTCTGTGTACAGGGATTCCCTGCGTTAATTTCCTACTGGGCGTGTATTTAATAGATAACTGGTGTTGATTAAACCGATTCGCCACCCAACGCGATATCTTCTGTAATATAGTGCTTTTATAGTATTATATATTTGTAATGTAAAATAAGAAGTAGGTATGTATGTTTGTTCTATAATTTATTTACATTTTTAATAGAATCTCCGTATTTGAGATTAAATGTCAGAAGAGCCCATAAACTGTTTTTTTTTACTATTCTTATTACAAACTTTTAATTTTTTCCTATTTTTCATATAAATTTTGTAGGATTCGAGTGTTTTGGAAAATGCTGTTTTATAAAACTCGCCAGAAAGAATATTTCTAAATACTTAGTTTGAATTTTTTTGCATATTTATCCACTTTCGATCCCAATTCACACATTAATCTTAAAATTCATATGTATTGTATTAGTAAAAAATATGATTCATATGTATTGTATTAGTAAATAATATGATTTATATTATATTAGATATTGAAACGTGATGCCAAGTTAGAAACAAGAAACAACAACATACATAGATTATAAGAAGTTATATGTTGCGGTTGTACATATTATATACCACATAATATCGTGTTATACGTTAGATTATAAATATTTTATAGTAACAATATTGTTATAGGACGCTCTTCCTGTCACGTGGTATTAATTATTATTATTATTATCTGCTGTTGTTATTCATGCGATGCATGTTGATATCACATAATATTATCTTGTATGACGGATAGTAACTAAACTGTCATAATACATCATTTTTCACTATGACTATTCAAAGTATTTTCTGTATAATTACATTATTGCTTCTCCCATGTTGGTTAATACGAAGTTTCTGTTGCAAATTTATCATTAGTCATTGTTATTAATTATCAGTCTTACTTTTTTCTAAACCCAAACGATATTAAGTTTAAATAGCTTTGTAGATTTAACAAAAAAATTATATAAAGGGTATTACAAAATATAATCCGTTTTCAAGATAAGCGAATAAGTCAACAAAAAGAATATAATACTTATCTGAAAGAAGGGGTGTGAAAAACGCGGGCGTCCGAGAAGCTCGTGACTTGATCACTTGGATCAAATTCTCAAGGACGGCCGTGTGTTGAGTAAGAGGAACCGACGTGTGTGCATGAGAAATTGTATGAATGTGGAAGAAGCGAAGGAAGTGTGTCAAGTAGGATTTATTTGGCCTTCCGTTCTCTCTGCCTACCCCACTTGTAACGCGGTGTGAGGGTATAGTATAGTACAGTAAAAAATATAATGGTTACTACAGCACTACAAGTATGTTCATTAGTCACTTGGACGAAAGATCTGTACGGTGTAGTTTTGCTCCGACATGCGGATATTCATCACGGAATTCCTCGTTATTGGAATAGCTTATTTATTGAAACTTATGAGCCATCTCCATCTCGCAGAACGACGAGCTTTGGAGATAGAGCATTTAGTGTACTGGATCCCTAATGCTGGAACAAGCTGCCTTTAAATCTGCGAGTGTATGAAAACGTATAAGAAAAAATATATTTTATTTCACTTTGACTTTGTCGCAGATCTTCAGGCAATATAACATTATCGATACGTCTTTATGTTTCGTAGGAGGGTATGAAACATACATTGATACGTACATGCATTGTTCCTACTCGGGGAAAGTATTTTATTATTTCGCTTCTTTGCAGACGATCGTTTTCAAGAGATTTAAGTATCGACTAGTAAATAGAACACAGAGTATTATGATAGACCTACCGTGGGCCGTTGCGAAAATACACTTCATCAAGAAACTTAATTTTTTAGTATGTTCATCGTCAATTTTATCTATGCTTATGACAAAACACAACGCATCTTCAAAATGCATTTATTTATAATAGGTACTATGAAATGATAGTGAATGGCTCTACAGATTAAACCTTTGTATCATACACTGTCCAAAAAATATTACATATTTACACATCATTTTACATCAAACTGTACTATTAGAAAACATTTGAAATGAATAACTTGACAATCTATGAAAATTACAAATTAAGTTGTACTCTCTCTCTCTGGTTTCAATCCTGGGATTGGTTTGCAGCAAATATCTCTTTAATTCTTCTCCTCCACTCCTCCCTGTCTTGTGCGGTTCTTTTAAATTCTGCATATGATGAGCAGCGCATGTCCACCAACAGGTCCTCCAGGTACTCTCGGCGTGGGCGTCCCCTAGAGTTTGTCCCCTCGGTCATACCCTCCATTACGGCATGCAAGAGGCCTTCTTGTCGTATTACATGGCCGATCCACCTTGCACGCCTTTCTGACAAGATCTTGAGCAGGTGCCTTCCTCCTTCGATTCTTTGAAGGACTTCTTCGTTTGTGATGTGGTCTCTCCAGGAAATTCCTAATAGTCTTCTATAGGTCCACATCTCAAACGCCTCTAGTCTTCGTTTATCTCTTTCAGATAGGCACCATGTCTCGCAGCCGTACATCAGGATACTCCATACATAGGTCTTGATGAGGAGTATTCTCAGTCTCAGGTCTATATTGTTTGATTCTATTATTTTCGACTTTTTATTAAATGCAAGTCTAGCCTGATGTATACGGCTGTCGACCTCACTCTTAGACCGACCGTCCCATGTTATTTTGCTCCCGAGGTATACAAACTCCTTGGTGTTCTTTAGTGGTATTCCCGACATCACTACTCTGTACTGTTGTACTGGTGCCGGCAAACTCCTCTTTCACGATACGAGATTTTCGCTCACTGTGAAAGGTGTATAAAGTTGTAATTGTTACTAACTACGAAAATTCATTTTATTTAGAACTGCAAAATTATGTATGTCCAAGAGTCACTTTGGCCAAAATTCGACATAGTGAGGTTTCGCTACGGCGTAAAAATATTATGAAACTTGCACGGAATAAAATGTTGAAATCTTTGACTGGGACTTTTAATAAATAGTTACTGCATTCGTCGTTTCATTTCAAACTTTATTTCTCAAATACGTACTCAACTAACAGTTTATACTATAAAATACACATTTTTCTTAAATCGATCATAAAATCCTGTCGTATTTTATTCCCAAGGTTGGTAAACAAGTATTAAGAGTTTTTCTTTACAATGTTTTCTCAAGTTAATGGGAATATTTTTAGTTAGAAATCACATAAATATTTTATATCTTCAATCCAACAATAAGTTGAATCAAAACCAACCAACCATTATGAATATCTCTATTTTTTTATAGCACGGTGAGTATTAATTGTATTTTTATCAAATTAAGTTGGACATGCTATGTTATTCTTATTTACTTCCTATGGCTGCACGGTTCTTGTATATTTTTGGCCTCCGAAACAATGGATTTCCGAGTTTTTCTGTCTGACAGTGAATTGACATCCATCCTTTTAGCCGCTTCAGCATTTTTTACTCCTCCAGATATCGGTTGATGTTATTTTATGGTCTTTCTCTTGGTCTATCTATGATCTTTTGCCCTCCGAAATACTTAGGAGATGGCGTTTCAGATTTTCGTCCCTGGATCTGACGATGTAGTAAAGATCATGATAAATATAATAGTAAAAATTAAAGCTCTTTACACCTTTTGACATTCAGATGTAAAAAGCTAAGTAAGTTAAAAGCTATAAATATTATAAAAATATTAGTATGTTACATTTCGAGTGTCCTGTAAAAGGCAGGTGTTCGAAAAAATTAAGACATTTTACATCTTAAATTCAGCGATGAGGTTTGCCACCCATCCTGAATTTCTTGATTTTATTTTGGCACGGAGAGGACAGCTTGCATGTTTCTTACATGCAGTTGGTCTGCTGGCTGCCCCACTTGTGGGATATGCCGTGATGGTATAGTAAAGAGTAGTAGTACATTTCGATCAATCAATCTTAATTAATCGGTAATATTTCGTTAATTATTTTGTATTTCTTCCAAGCTTTTTCAATGCTTTATTTCTTGTTATATTATTTGCTGTATTAGAGATACGAAATATAAAATAATAATTATTGCGTGGTAAGTTAGAAGTATTTTTAATTGGATTATTAATTAGGTTGGTTCTTATTATTGTTATTATAAGAATTTGTATTGTGTAGTTGTGTACTCTATATTCCTATATATTTGAGACCACATTTGTTTTGATTATACTAAGTTTAATGTTTATTTAAGTATATTTTCATTGTTCTTCAACTTTTTTTATTTATCTCAAGAGAAATGTCGTGAAAGAACGTGATTAATTATTACTAAACACGATACTGTTGTGGCAAATGTATAAAAATTTCCGTGGAGCGCCCACAAAGAATTGGTCTTCCGCTATTTTCCATAAGTTTTTGAGTGTCCTGTAAAAGTCGAAACAGCTCAAAAAATAATGGCATTTTATATCTTAAGTTCAGCGATGAAGTTTGCCAACCATCCGAATTTCTTGACTTTTTGTTGGCACGGAAAGAACAGCTTGCATGTTAATTGTATGCGACTGGTCTTCTAGCTGCTCCACTTGTGGAATGTGCCGCTATGGTAAAGTATAGTAGCGAAGCACATTAAAACTTAACATTTGCCTGACGATGACAGCGAAAGCTCTGGAAAGTCGACAAGCAAATGTAATAAAAGTTAATGTGCTATTATTCATTTTTTATTTTAATAATTTATTTTAAAATAAAAGATCAAATCTGAAAATGTATTGAATTTATAAAAAATATAGGTACTTTGACTTCTGGCGAGTCCCCACCAAGTCTTACGACACGGATATTTGTCGCTTGTGCTTGCCAGTTTATGGTCTTCCACAATAACAGCATAATATAAAAATGTATTAGTTAAAATTTCCCGTTGGATTGTTCTAAATTCAGTTAAATCAAATCTGGAATTACTCAATTAGGTATAAACATTGCCATTAGAGAAATTCATAACTACGGTTGGTTGTAATAATATATTAAATAATGTTCATGTGTGCTTTCTGAAGCTTGGGTTTTATACCTAATTAATTGGTTATTAATTTGGTAAAGATGTTCTTAGGCTCATCATATTCAAGTAATTACCTCATTCCATACTCAATTTCATTGAACATTAACCTCCTAACCTTATATTAATTATCTTTGTAAAATGCTTACTGCCTTACTCTTGAAAATGCATGCATACTAGACTTAGCTTAGTGGCCATGTCGATTATGGGTGTAGAGTTATCCCTGATTAAATCAAAACCTTTGACATTTTCCAATTTTTGGGCAGGCATAACGTTAGACAGGAATAGCAGTTATTACATTAGTATTACGGGTCGTTTTATTTGTTTTTTTTTTTTCAGTATAATTGAGTAGCTTTCTTTTGTCCATTTAATTCATTATAGTTGAGCGAGGCATAAATGAGACTATTATCCCCCTCATTTCACTTGTATAGTTCAAAGATTTGTTTGCTTCTTCAACTGTTCTCCGTATAACCACAGCAGCAGGCTTTGTGAAATATTATGTTCTTGATGATGCCATTAATATGTGTTGGAATTTGTTCTTTTGCCATAAATTATGTGTAAAAGGATTTGGTTAACTGTACAGTGTCATCGTTTACGGATTGGTTATTTTTACAGTATTTTCATCTACGGATTGAAAACCTCGTCAGTATGTACAATTAAAATTGGTTATCTTTAGAATATCTACGTTGACGGATTAGTTATCTTTACAGTATCCACGTTTACAGATTGGTTATCTTCACAGTACCCACACGCTCTCAGTTGTATGATTTTAGTTCACAAAACTTTTAGATTTTATTCACAAGGTATACAAGACTAATCGAAAAAATAAATCCTTAAAAGTTTTTAATATTTATTATCAGATGTACCTATGTCATAAAAACTTTCAATCGGGTGATTGGCTTGAATGTTTATTTATCTGCAATATGTGTTTTGTACTCTCAGATCACTCTAGTTCACTCTAAATATCTCATAAGAAATAAAAAATTAAATAAACACTACAAGATATCTAATTTCAGGAGGGAGATTAGTGTTCCCGGTAGGAAAAGATCAAATAGTTTATAATTCCACGTTTTATTGTTTCTAAGCTCATACTGATGTTAGTGAAATCTACACGAACATTATACTATGCGGTATCGACAGTAAACACATTTTACTTTGTACACCTTTTCATCTTCTTTGATCACAACCTTTTCGTACAAGCGACTTGTTTCGTGAATAGTACGTACTATTACTTTCGCGTTATTTTCTGACTACAGTACTACCTGGGAACATATATTTACCTAATACTTTCAATATCAAAGACCTTACGTTTATATCAGTTGGTACCTAGTGTATTATTTTTACTATGTGGGTGTATTTTCGTCTGCGGTGTTCACATACCCATTAATCACATTGAATACTATATAATATATTATTATGATAATGTATATATGTATATGTAATAGGTAGGTACATTTTAAATTATGTATGTTATATTTTTCCTTTACGTGTACCTACACTACGCCTATACAGACTTCTATTATCGTTTGTACAATATTTTATTAACGTCTTTCTTATAAATGTGTAAATGTTGTGTCGTCTGACTGTTGCGTTGTGACTGCCTCAATTTTTATGATGTTCTCTTATTCGTTTGAATACAATACATTGTTTTATTATGACATAGGTACTTTGTGATAGCTATCATTCCAAGTTTTTTATTATGTTTTATTTCAATTTTAATTCCTTCACTGTCTTCTCTCTCATGTATGTATGTCTATGTGTGTCTCTCTTGTTTTATTATTTTATCTCCGCTATTTTTACGAACTTTAAAAAGTTTATTATGTATTATTATTTCTGTCGTATATATTTTTATGTCTTGTTAAGTTTTTCTTGGCAAATCATCTTGGGATCTTATTAAACAATAAAATTACATTTTTTATATGTCTTCCGTCAATAATAATTGAATAAAATTGTCCCGTCAGTTCGTAAATTTCTGTTTACGTACTGGTTTATTAATTTGTTGCGATAGATCTGATTGTGTGTTAATAGTGTACATGATTTGAACTATTAAATAAAGTTAATGGTTATCGATTTATAATTGACAACTGTTTGAATAGTTTTGTCATTCATGCGGTTATCGTCGATCTGGGGAAATGACGATTTTGTTCTACAAGCTTTTATCCCATTTTTATTTACTCCCGATACGAATTCTTAATTCCTGGCCTCTAAATAGTTTTTGTTATTTGTCGTAAATCATTTATATATTAAGAATTAATTCAGTTGTGTTATTATGATTTGTTTTATTTTTAAGTTCGTTAGTCTTTATTAATAAAAAAATAGTATACATGATAATAAATATTGTACTGTGACTGTTATAATATATAATGTACTATTAATAGTGAACCAAGAGTTGGCATTCAGCTGCTACACATCTCATATGGAAGTTTTCACTTGTAACGTTTGATACGCGATAATACAAAAGTGTTGCAAAAGACTATATGTAAAAAAAAAAACAATAATGAAGATAAATGTGCTCTGCGCTATGCAATAAACTAAAAACAATTCCGATGT
The DNA here is from genome assembly GCA_947579605.1 of Athripsodes cinereus. Classification (NCBI taxonomy): domain Eukaryota; kingdom Metazoa; phylum Arthropoda; class Insecta; order Trichoptera; family Leptoceridae; genus Athripsodes; species Athripsodes cinereus. Next base: position 6,326,593 of record OX388329.1, read on the forward strand.
AGTGTGAAACCAGTGGTTGTGATATCTAGATGGGATTTATAATTTCAAAAGGAATTATTAAAGTTAGAAGAAGAAGGCGAAAGTGTAAAAAGAAGAGAGAACAAAATGCAGATGGCAACACCACCAGTTAGTCCATCTCCTTCGAGGAAACTGTCTGTCAACAACATCAGGTCTATGGTTCATCGATATCTGTCTCCTTCAGGTTAATCTTTATTGTTTAATTATTTTACTAATTGTATTCACAAAATCATTTGACATAAGTACTAACATTTAACTTTATTTCTCCAAGTTTCACGATTATGTATTGATAAACTACAATCTCCAGAAAGGACACGTGTTGAATGGGAGAGCATGCATGTGAAATTGTATGACAGCAACGGAAGCGTATAGCGTATGTAAGGAAAGGAGTAAGTGGTGCTCGATCCTTTCTGCCTACCCTGAAAGGGAAGCGGTGTAATGGTGGTGATGATGATGATGATGTTGATTACACATTTGTCTGGGAATTATTATGATTAATTCCGTGATTCATAATGTAATTAAATGACAACAGCGATTGGAATAAAGTAGAGTGTATATAATATGTTGAAAATTATTCAGTTAATCAGGGGAATACCTTTTTGTAAATAATCCAAAGTGCTGCTTTCTAGGTGGACATGAATCATTTTGTTGGACAAACTATAAACAATTTTATTTTAACCTTTTAACGTTTTATCCGTAAGTAATATTAATCTCTATAGTCTAAACTTTAATCTGCGTGCTCCATGTATTGATATTTTGCTTTCACACTGTTGAACCAGCACCTAGTTAAATATTCAATCTCTTTCATTTATTGGACCAAAATATTGCATATTGTGTGTACTTTGTGTTTATAGTTTTATATCACATTATTTGCTTTTGATTCTCCCACCGTTATTCAATTCTTGATAATGTTGATTCCCACCAACTCGATTAATGTGTTAATGTTCGCTTGATTTCCCTGTTTACACTATCCATTATTATTTAATAGTTTTTCGCTCATCCGACGTGGACACGACGAATTCCTATCCAAAAATAACGCATTATTAAAACTGTTATTGCGAAACGCGTCTTTAGTTTCGGATTTGTTGTTTTGGAACGGTTAAAGATTATTATATTTACGCTATCATACCAATGACGTCACCTAGTACAGGACGTTTTATAAAAACGATATCAGTGCGGGTGTAAAAGGGAGGACCATTTGTGTTGGAACTGTAATTGTGAAAGTTAAATATTCCTATACTATTTTGATTCCAATCAATAGCTTTTCGGCTTTTTATGTTACTAAACAAACCTTTATTCACCTTTGATCTTATGTTCTAATTCTTGTTTATCACGATTGCAATAATGAATTTAATTAACCTCCAAATCATTTATGTGCTGCGGCTGTAGACAGTTGTGAATTCAATCACTTTTCACTCAGTAAGTGTAGTGTCAAATATCTCAACTTTTCTCTTTCACTTTCTTCTAATGTCGTTTCGATTATGTTATTTTACTATGACTATGACCTTTATCACAAAATAGTATATTATTATCTTCGACGGTCTAGTGCCTCGTACATTTTAATTAAGAACTTATAGTTATACTACTGAGAATTAATTACTTCTCTTTTAAAGTGGCTACTGTGCAAGAATTTCGCACCATTCCAGCCAGGAAAGTCGGTAAGTATAAGATTTCTCCACTAATTAATGAAGTATCGTACAAAGTATCTTACAATTTTTCTCGGAACATTAATTTATTGCTGAATTTTGTATGAGCATCGCATCTTATTTCTTTCCTTTGAAAAAATTAGATAATGAAATATGATGACCAAGTTTGTTGTTAGTTATTTGAAGTATTTGATAGTCTTGAGAGCTGCTGTAGACCACGGGGAAAGTGGTGTCAGAGTTAACAAGAACACGCTTTTGATGTATGAGTGCTATTCTGCCCTGCTAAGTAAAAACACAGTAATTACCAAACACATATGTGTCAGAATCGCAGACCAAGTTTAAAATTACCTTTTGTGTGTAATTTTTCAAGTATTAAAAAAACATACCACAGTCGTCACAAATATCTAAGATATTCAATAATTTTTTAAATATGCTTCCTTTTAATAAGCTTATTTATAATATATATTTGTGAAGACTGTGAAAAGTTTGTTTTTTGATACTAGAAAAAATACACACACAAAATTAGTTTTAAACTTGGTCTACGATTCTGACACATATGTGTTTGGTAATTACTGTGTTTTTACTTAGCAGGGCAGTATTGTAAACGCTCAGGATGTTGATAATGTCAAGTATTTTGAATAGTTAAAAAACATACAACTAGATTCACCCGATTATCATATCAAGGAATAAATGAGAATGAAATTTTACATTGTTACAAAGGTAAGCGAAAATTATTTGTCGTGTAAAATAAACCCGATTAAATATATTGATAACAATTCCAGATCAAAGTTAGCTAGTTTATAGCTTCATAAAGTCTATATATATGCACTTTCATTGCATATAATAAACATGCAATTTGTTCTCTATTTGTAAAACTAATAACAAAATATATTGATGTGCGGGTGAAATTATTGAGGTTGTCAAATGTATAATTCGTGACGTTATTCGAATACCTGTCTCTTACAAGACATTCCAAAGCTTACAGAAAGGGAGCTCTTTTCTTTTCCACGAAAATTTATAAAAAATGGAAGATTTTAAAATAATAATAATAATAATAATAAACTTCAATCAATATATGAACACACAAAATCAAAGACAATACATCACCAATATGGATACAATAATGTTGCAGCAGCCACACTAGGTTGCCCTGTATCGAGGCGTGCTGCGTAAAAATTAAATAACATATTATTAAATTTTTTTTTAAATATCCAATATAAAAATCCATAAATAAATTAAAAAAATAATAAACAAACAAATAAAAAATAAATTAGTCAATTAACAATGGAAAAATGCGCAACTTACAGATGGTTAAGTTAACAAATGTGGCAATGAGTTATACCTTTAGTTAAATGAATTGATGATTTTATGATTATATGAATACATTCATATGATTTTCATATTTTGAAATAAGTGACGATGAAGGAATAAAAAATTACACGCTTTATAGTATAAAATGTCGATGGCGTTGAATGTTTATATTCTTACCTAACAGATAATATCACATTATGTACAAGGAGCCACCCACCAGAAATATGTAATGCGTAAGTGTGCAAACACAAAGAAAGCAGGTTGCCAGCGCCGACCAGTGCCGGTAAACCAAATACCCCTTAATCATATATGTATGTTCGTAATAGTACAAGGTCAGTAAAGCACTTATACTATTTTACTCGAATAAGTTATATCTGCTAACCCAACAGTTAGTCGTAACTAAGTGACGCTTTACTGGCAAGGAGAGATTAGCGTTATTGCAACTTTATGGCTGACTAAAACTGTTAATCATCAAATCATAAATTTTCATATGTTAATTTCAAAGGTAGATTTTTCAGAAAGAATGTTTTGAGCGTAATGTTCTGCTAGTTGTCATTGTCGTGTCGATATAAGACTCGTATTTTATAGTAGTGACTATTTCAACCACGTCCTCCTTAAGGTAGTATTGAATAGCGAAAACCAATAGAATACTTGTGCTGGGAACAAAGAATCAGCAAAAAAATAATAATAGAAAAAGTTGTATTGAATCAGGTGTTTGATAATTCTCTCGTTGTAACTACTCATAGTACGTTGTTCAAGCTTCAAGGAGTATTAACTCCCCTCATTAAGTCTTAGAAATGCATCACAGAGAGATCTCGGTATTTCTTAGTGGGCGTAATCCACAAAGAATTTATGATCATTCACTACTGCATTCTTTGACATCAATTCGTATAATTATAAGTAAAAACTGGATCAGGTATATGCGACACAAAATATACAAGATAATATTATAACAATATTCCAGTTATGTATGGTATTGTATCACGACAATAGTCTTTTATTTGACTATTTAGTATGTACTTATATGTATGTTTGTATATGTAGATTACAGATATTTCTCGTAAGTGGGGTAGCCACCGAGGACTGACAGCGTGCAATATACATAACAGTCGACTTCTCCGCGTCAATAATTATCAAGACGTTCAGAATGAGTGACACATCTGTTAAATTAAACGTCATAAATGAGATTTTTACGAATACCTATCTTTAGCAGGACACTGGAAAATCAACTGAAAAGATTGGGATATCTATTCTCTGCCGGAGTTCTACACTAGTTAGCCCCAGAGATTACTTTTTACTAGGGGTAAACATTTTTAAGAACTCGACGAGTAAAATGTATGTGTTCTCTCTGTTATAGGAATAAATAATAAATCAAAAATATCAGAAAGATATATTATTTACATCTTTACCTGCTGTTTATTTTGATATTGGCCTCGCACATGCACCACTATCATTAAAAAAATATATGAAATAAAATAATGCATAGTTTCGATTAGGGAGTTGTAACCATCAAGAGAAGAATTTGGTGGAGAGTAGAAATAAGTGGAGTGCAAATAAAAAGATAAGGGAAAGAAAATATACATACAACTTTATTGTTCAGTAATACGCTCAAAGAATGCAAGTCTAAATGGTAGGTACTGGTTTGTTACTTGTCTGGTAAATGTGTATTTACTCATCAAGAATATCACATCAACTGAATACAATATTTACGCGAGCATTGTTGTAGTTTCTTGTTTAGCGATATGAGATTATGTTTGGAGAGTCACACGCGAATTATTACAAATCTCTACTTAGAGCGTGTAATATTCTACGTTATAGGGAGTTACATAGGTACTGAATATTTTATTAAATATTCACTCTACTACCCCGGCTGTACACGTATTACATACTGAGAGACACTACTTCATCATTAATTCAACAACAAAAATAATATATTCACTACACAATGACAAATTATGATGAAATAAAGTATAATAATATATGTACTAATTAAATCTAATACCCATAGAAGTCTACAATAAAATTACGTTATTTTCGATGCTTTCAAACCTGCAGTTTTGCATAAAACCTTCTAAAAAACCGTGTATAAATTCAGGCTTCCAATCTAGCACGGATCAGATTATAAATCTCATACATTTTTTTGGTCTGACTGATCGGTGGTTGATGTATTGAAACATCAATTACATTCCAAGAGTTGACCGGTATGGCGCAGATAATGGTCTTGCCCTAGAGTCCTGGGTTCAATTCCCGACTAAATACTAAAAGGAGAATGCCCTTTTTTAAATTTTTTTTTCGTGGGCTTGGGTATTACACTACAATGAAGTATCCATCTCTAGATATATCTGTTTAGTGTAGGTACTGTGACGATAGTACCCATAATACAAGATTCACATCTTAGCGTGATTTGTGTGAATTGCCATGTTTGAAAAGAAGTATAGAAAAATGTTTTAGAGTTATATTATTCTGGGGACACCAAAAATCCTTAGGGACGGAGTAAAATGATTAATATATCAATTCCAATTTGTATAAATATTTATTAATAGACGTTTTAATTAATTTACTAAACCACATAAGGACCAATGTCGTATTAAAAAGTAGGTATATATTCTTTAAATGTACAATGATTGCTCTTAACTTTAATTGAGCACTTTATCTTAACATTTTTTTCTTTTCATTTTGTACATTTAGAATGCTACGAAACACGTAGCAGGTATTAAAGTTACAAAATGACTCTCGTGACTTCAGGATTTTGCGTGATTCGTCGACATTGTCTTGGACACTAACTTATTCTAATGTTATTTAAATGTTTAATCACTCACTTGTTTTTTTACACTTACACCATTAAGTTTACACATTTGTGCTTTTAAGAATCCTGACTATGACTTTTTTTACTCTATATTTTATTATTGTTTATGGTAAATTATACATAAAATATATGCACTAGTTCGAATGTCTCAACTGACAGGTTTTTTCTAAATTATGAACTCAATAAAAAATGAGCAATCATTGGGTCAGTGTGTGCTAAAAATTGCTTTAGCGTTTCTCAAATACAAATATCGGATCAATGTGTAACTCAGATTTTCAGGAGTACTCGGGTGCTTGATTTGGTACAAAGTAATCACAGATAATCATACTCAATATATCGGACTGGTTACCGGACACTTGTCAAATATACATATCATTTCTAGTTTATTTATATGACAATAACATCATGATCGATATTCATTGAAAACTTTTTAATATATGTTATTACCTAATATTGTCAATCGACGGTACGTGGTGAGAGTTCGTGTCAAATTGATTAAATAAAAGTGTTTTATTTTGATTAATTTGCTAAGATATATTTTTGAAATAACTTAGGTTCTGGACAATTCAGAATTGATTCCTGTGTCAAAGCAGTGTAAAATTCCTGAAAAGCTGAATTTTCTCTGGCTGTTTTGAAGCCAGGTAGATTATTATTTTCGATTTTGCATATTGTGATGTTGTAAACAGCTTTAAGTCTGAATACAATCAGATTCCGTTGAATATTCATGAATTCATCCAGCATATTAAATTATTAACAGTATTACTTTAACAATAATACTCTGTTTAAAATCTATTGTTAGGTATACATTTACAGCCCATCCAACTGCCCTTTGAAGCTCCTCTCAGGAGTATAGGGCAGAAAACTAGCCCTTCAATGCAGAACGAGTCTGCACCATTTTTTTCCGTCTCTTTATTCAACCACTTTTTTTAAGCTGCAATGTCGTCGTCTTAGAAACGGATGAATAGGAAACCTTTGGAACGATGAAATAGAGTACCTACTCATTTTGCCCAATTTTCATTGGATATTTTGAATCACTTGTTAGGTTTATTCTGATTACAAATATCTAAGATAATATTAATAATTTACAGATTAATTGCGAAGAAATAAGCTAACACCTAACTAATACAATGGCATTTGCCAGAATTCCGTGATGTTATGCGTTAGTTCCGGTCTTTCCTGAGACTTACAATTATTATAACTTTTGATTATTCACTACGCACTCAACGGAATAGTTTAAATATGTATACAGGTACACTAGGTAAATAATTTAGTATTGTTGAAGATGTACCTACAATATATTTTTTTTATTATTGTTTTACCATTATTACTATTCGCATAGGTTAGGTACTCACTAGAGAATCTAAAGAAGGTTGACGTTTTTTCCACCATTGGGTAGGTATGTATTGTGGGATATGATTTTAGTTTAGTTTCATTATATTCTAAATATTTTAATTATATTTATATACCGAGTGTCAATGTATTTTTCGTGTGTAGTTTTTAATCGTATACATTTTTTTTATATTAAAAGTATTCGAGACCTCTTTTTTTCCGGGGAACCCGTAACGATTGGAAATTAGAAGCGTGATAGTTAAGGTCTCCGACGCCTTTCGTCAAATTTTTGAATATCCTGTAAAAGGCCGTTATTCCTAGAATATCATCAATAAGACATTTAATATTGTCATGAACTATTATACTACTACTACTACTACTACACCATCACGGCATATCCCACAAGTGGGGTAGCTAGCAGATAGTAAATGTACAACTTACATGTTTTTTACACCTAGTTTCTCTACTGGCTACTCTATTTTTGGAAGGTGTTGGGACGGGATGGATATAAAATTTATCAAAAAGATTGGAAGACCCGTTCAATTCCAAATAGTCTTACGGGACATACAAGTATTAAATACAGTGAAATTGATTCACCTTTATTTTATGTTGTGTGTTCCTGTTGTTTGTGAATTAATAATATTTTAGCTGTTTTTATAATATAAAGGGTCGGATTTCGAATTTCATGTTTTTTTAACGTACCTCGGTAGATATATAATATTAAATGTATGTCAAAAATGATACAGGATGAGAAAGATAACAACATTACAATTTTACTGTCACACACGATACGGGGATTTGGATGTACTAAGCTTTAACACGTGTATCAAGGACACTTGGAATATATTTTATATACACTTTGTAATATTGAGATATTATATCCATCAGTTTCGGCGTAAATATTTAAACTCGTTTGTCAGTAGGAATGTTTGTAGATTTGTCTTTAAAAAGGTATATGAAAAGGCGTGGACATCCCAGAACTACGTGTTTGAGCACGTGTTATGTAAGAGAATCAGCGTACGAGATATTGTGCGAATGTAGAGGAAGCCACTGAATAGAATCCTGCGGAGAAATGGCCTGGATGAAGATGATATAGGAAACAGAAGAACGTATAACCTCAGAACGAGATGAGCCGACCCCAAAAGCCTTCAGCGCCAATAATTTGGGACAGTGCCAGGAAGAAGTAGAGGAAGCCACTGAAGTATGTAGGGATAGATAAAATAATATGGCGTCCTGTTCTCTCGACTACTTGTTAATAAGAAAAGAGACATGTGCATCTTGATATTTTTCTACGCTTATTTTCCCTTTATAATGAAATGTTGCTTATGAATTTCTGACTTATCTTCTTTCAGTTTGATGTTTAATTTCTCAGCGATGTTGGGTTTAAATTTAGTAATTTAACGATTTTGAGTCTCGTACAACGTTGTACATTCTATTTTCGAGAAATTTCTGAGGTGTTTTATTTCATCATTGATTATCGATTCCATCATGAATTACGTCGCGACTAGTTCGATCCGTGTGTGAATTGGCCATATATGCCATGTTATGTTATGCCAGTAAAAAATTGCAATAAGTTATAGATAATTTGCTATGTAGTACCCGACAAAGAATTGGTCTTCCACTTTTTTCCGTTAGTTTTTGATCGCCCTGTAAAAGGCAGGTGCATCTTAATTCAGCGATGAGGTTTGCCACCCATCCTGAATATCTTATTTTTTGGTTGGCACGTAGAGGGCAATTTAAATGTTTATAACATACAGCTGGTCTGAATAATAAAAGCCGTAATGAATAAAAAAATATATGTGATTGTTTTGATTTTGTAATCGTCTGTTTCTCTGTCTTAAAAGACAAATGTTTTGGTCTAACAATCGTCTGTTTTTCTGTCTTAAAAGACAAATGTTTTGGTTTAGTAAGTATCTGTTTTTGTATCTTAAAAGACAAGATTCAAGCAATCAAAAACTGTGCAAAAGATTTCTACCTTATTCTAAATTCTCTACTAATTACAAAAACACTTAAGGCTGTTGATTTTAAATATTTAATCCATTAAAACTTCGCGATACAATAATACACAGCTTTTGACTTGGAGCTATGTTCGTTATATTCTGGTACAACATTCGTCAAAACACAAAGTTCCTACCAAATAATTTGAATAAACTTAAAGCGATTAAAGTTTAAATACATAATCAGATAAATATCTTTACTACCGAAAATAACTTTACCAATATCTCTAATATTCATTCATTCACACAGTACCAATTTATTAATTCTCTAAATCATTCTCAGTTTGTGGTTTTCGTTGCTAGTATAATCTTTGTTCTCGAGCACGTTTCACATTCTTTCGATAAATTTAAAATCTCGTTGAAATAAAATTGTCTTTTGATTCGGAATTCGTTTTCTAATATTTGCTCCTAAAATTCTAGTCCCTTCATCATATAAGGCGTGTGTATGTTGAGATTTTTTATAATACCTAATAATAAACACTTTATTGATAATGGGCCCCAATGGGCAGCCTGAGGGCCATCGGGGCCCGTCCGTAATGTCAAAGTTTTTTCTTAGTTAGTGCGGATAAATAGAAGTTCACCGACTTCTGCAATATCCGGGCGTGAGGTGGGAGTCTTCCACGCGTCAAAAAAGAAATAAATAACATAAAAAATATTACAATTCTTTTCATCGTTTCTTCCTTATTCTGTTTGATTCAACCTTCTCCTTGAACATTATTTATGATCTTATTATTTTTATGGCATTATTCGCTTGAAGACATCTTGTTTTGTATGGAAATAAAAGTCTTCTACGTTTGAACGATAGGACACTTGAGACAAGCAGATTTGTTATTGTCACATGGATATTTTTCTATTATTTTGTTCAAAGGATACTTCAGCTAGACCACTAAGCATACTCTATAGGTACGATACATTATTGCGTTATAGATTGATATTCGTACAAAGAACACTTTGTTGTCAACAAACGTACACTTTTTATTGCTTATTACTGATTTTCGTATTATTATATTTCGTATTAACGCTGATGTTAACTCTATGGTCCATTAAGATTAAGTTTCCTAATAAAAGTTTTCTTAAGACATTTATATACAAAGTTATTAATTGCCTGCAGACAAGGGTGATTGTATGAATGCATTAATGAAGGTATCAGTGCTGATTTAACTCTTTTATTACTATTATATAGATTCTACGTCTGAAAAACTAGTACTGTATATTTTTGTTATATTTAGTTATTCAAATCACACTGATATGCATTCCGAATGATTCTCTCCTTCCCGCACCACGCATTTATTTCATCATGTCTATAAAAATGAAATAGAGAAGACTATATTTTATGGAAACGTATCATATTATTGTTCTTCATTAGTAAGTAAGCGTCTAAGTGGTACGCTTGAATTTGACAGCTCATTCAGGAATACTCGCTCAATTAGATACCTAATACATGTAATGTAATAGCCAGATGCCTTTACTATATAATAGGTACTCGTACCTATCTACAGTTGAACTAATACAACGTATCCCATAATATAATCTTCCTTCCGAAGTAACAATATAGTAATTTGTTATTCATAGCTCGACCCCATGCAAAACTTTCAGACAGGTGAGGAAAACGGTAAAGTAACTGGTCAAATCTGTGAAACAATAATATATTGTTATATCTTGATTCTGATTATTTGTAACCTGTATAGGTACGTACTGTTTGATTCTTTTTATGAGCTGAGAAACTTAGATGTTTGAAAATGTGTCTTTGCGAATAACTCCCCAATATAACACTTGGACCGGCTGTTTTATCCTAATTTGTCCCAAAATAAACGTTGCATTTTACAAAATCATATTTTAATAACCATAATGTTGTTGTTTAGATTTGATACAGTATATAAGTAACAACACGGCACGGCATGTAGTTAAATTAGTTTGACAATGATTTTGTAAGTCGAAACTAAGACAATCGATTTTTTTTGAAGGTACTAAAACTTAAACCATTTGCTTTTTTTACATAAAGCAGTATGACGTTTTACAAAATAAACATCAACTCAATCAATAGATGAACCCTCTCATTTTATTTCAATTAAACAGTGTGACTTATGTTATTCTACGTATGATTACTCTTGATAAATGTTTTATTAACATTGTGCCTCAGTAATGTGTCACTGAGCGAATATAAATAATGTTTATTTTCTTTTTTTCTCCGGTCTTAATTTTCCCGCTCAAAATAGTGACACTACCTTGTCTTTGAGAGAATTAACTGCGTTCTTTATAGGTGAGTTCACATCATCATCAGTTAATCTTTGAAGAAACGGATCTCGGATATTAATTTGTGATTTGCTTTCAATAACTTTATCTACTCGTATTGGACCATATAAAGATGTCATCTCTCTCATACTGAGAGAGTCGCCCAGTGTCTCTAAGAGTCGTTTAAATATCTTCCATGGTGCCGTAAGTTAAAAAAAGAAATATCCCATTTCGCTTAAAACGTTAAGTTATACATGAAATTCGATAGTGATTGCACTGCGGTAGAAATTTTGATTAGTTTTGATATTTTATACTCAACGTACTTTATGAACCTTCTATATGTTTATAAAAATTCAGGCAAACAGAAATATACAAATTAACAATTAATACGCTGGGCCCAATCTGTTAATAAATAATACATTATGAGCTCATCATAGACCAGGTCAGTTAGGGTGCAGTTTACTTTATGTATATGGGTCCTGATTACTCTGTACTAGTATGAACTATGTGCTACCTGTTGTGTGAGTTAAAGTATGTCTAGATTCTGATATGGCTCATTAATGTTTGTTGTATGTATGTTCCAAGCAATAAGAACAAGAACTACATACCTACCTACACAGCTCATACTATGTTTCTACTTCATGGATAAAGTTTTGCCAACAGTGTGGAAAGTTAACATGACTTGTCCTCTCATGACTTTTGAATGTTAGGAATTTCCTAAACTAACTAACTTACCTCTGAAATCTCCGTAGGTATAAATGTTAAAAGTCTTAAATTTTATAGGCGTGTTTTAACATTTATACCTACGGAGATTTCAGAGGTAAGTTAGTTAGTTTAGGAAATTCTTAACAAGACTATTATTTACGAACATTCGTAAATAATATAGGCGTGGGTATATTTATTATTCAGCACGCTCGACAAAGATCTACATAGTTTCTGTAACAATGAAAATGAACAGTCATTGCTGGATCATATAATATGGAGAATGTTTAATGACTCCTGACCGAAAAATACTTTGTTTTTTATCCACAAGATTTCGGATTGCCTGGACGTCCCTCTTTCACAAAATACTATTCCTAAGGTAACGACATCGGGGTTTCTGGGATATCGTCGCAAGAGGTGACTTATGGTGCAATGACACTATGAATGGAGGACGCTGTTTTCTGCGTGGTGCTGCCGGAAAATATTCACTATGAAAAAATCTTAACTTTCATATCTTGTGAAAAATATTCGACTAAAGTATAAGACAAGACTAATAAAATCATAGATATCTTTGTAAAAAAGTCCATTTCTCTGAATATTTTTTTTTGTACCTCTGATAAATTTTCCATTGTTCTTAAATAATGAAGAATTCTGAAACTTTTTAATTCTTCTATATAAAATATCCAATAATCCCACGCGGTTCTAAACATAGAAGAAAGCTTAACCAACTTCATAACAAATTTAATATATAAATTCGACCGTTCTAAGAATAAAAAAAAGGATAAAGCAGGACATTAACGAATTTATTAAATTCCGTTAAAATTTTGATTGAATCTCAACTTTTTTAGGTTTATCATTTGTTTTTTGTTACCTGCAAAGTTATTATTCGTAAAATAGCTTCCATTCAATTTAAAAACAAGCGATTTTTCTAAGATCTGTTTTTTTTTTTAATTGCGATTGGAGAGCCTTTTTGTGATTTTTTAGCTTTTTCCTTTTCACTGGAGAATTTGAGCGTTTGACTCCTCAGTTATTTTTCTATTGAATACCTAATAATATAAAGGTCAAGCATAAACTACGAGTCATTATATCACCTAGCATAAGATAAATAGAAAACTCCTTATCTTTGTCGCAAAAAATGTATTTTTACTACCGGCACTATTCCACGTTGAATTAAACTCACGAGACATCATACTTAGTGTGGAACATTTCACGAACTTAGTCGTCGCATCTAAACTCATGCCCGGTAAAATAAACTCTGTGAAATAATTATTATCAACCTTTTAAATTTTATAAATATGCAAGTGTAGAATCATCAAAGTATGTAATGACGTCTTTCATATTATCTATAGATACATTATATTCATGTTATTTTATGCAGAATGTTGTATGTATAAGCAGCAGTGCTCACAAAGAAAATGCATATTTACTTATACTAGAATAACAAGACGTGTCTAAAGTAAACCCTGATAAATGAAAAAACTTACAAATTATTTATTCTATTAGGTACCTACTCAATGTTACAACGAAAATTAAAAAAAATGTGAATTTATGAGGAAATGATTAATTAATAATTATTAGGAAATATTTAGTTTGATGTAATGTTGGAACAATTCTTGTTTCTGTGAGTAAGGTTTCATTTAGAATGGTCTAGGAGATGGAATAGCAATTATTCCATGTTTTTGAGTATGGCTGAATAATAAATGTATGACTTGATCATAGTGTAAGTATATAGTAGCGTAACATTTCATCTTTTTGATCCTTTTAAAGTAATAGCTTCAGCAATATTATTGGTATAATCGTGGAATCCTTTTGAAGGACGAATTTGTATTACGTGAACAAAGTGAAGAGTGGATCATTCCACTGAAGGATCCTTTCCGTGCCAATGAGCATCGCATGTTTCACATACATACCTGTTTGTTCTCATGAAATTAATCAGTTAGTTAATCATAAACCGCCAAACAGCCTACTACGTATTTTACAACCACTACCACCGCCGTTTAAATTTAAACAACAAATTTAATATTAATAATAATATACAAACAATCGTCGCAGAATAATAAGTAAATATACATAATAATTTGCAGGAGAAATAAACCTACTTAGCATGCCATACCATTAATCAAGTAATCTACAGCGACAATACCAATATTTATACAAAAATTAGATTACCGTTAAATCAAATATTAATATTTATAAAATGTACTTCTTAATTGTAAATAAGTACTTACAACATTTGTAGAAAACTGAGAATACATTTATTATATTTCAGGCACAATGCTGATATTTTAAGTATAACTGGAATTTGTGAAGGTTTTCAGACATTATTATTAGGTTTTTATGTTATATGTGATTTTATGATTATAATATGTAGATTAATTTGGCTGTATTATGTCGAAAACTATGGATAGAACAATCGCGATAAATTGGTTTTATTTTCATTTTATTTTGTTAACATATGTATTTCGCAATATATGTAAGTATTAATCTTACTGCATAGCGAAACGCAGTTTAATCTTTCAAAGTGAACTATTATTGTATATATATATCGTATGATTAGTTGTGAAATCGCACGCCTTTTTTTATTCTGCTCATAAAAATTAACGATGTAGTGAACTTGTATTCGTTAATAAATCGAGTTGTAAATTATTTCATTAATGCAAAAAATATTACGTATATGGATAATCGCACCTACAGATTTTTTTGTTATTATTTGTTCAACCTGTCATTCTATTATAGTTTCTTGACTGTTCAATTAATTCTATTAACTATTCAAAAACTGGATTTAATTAATCACAAACTTATTTATTTTTCTGTAACTGAGAGATATATGTATCTTATTTGTTTAGCAAAAAAATACAACATTAGTATAATTACACCACATTTTTTTATTAATAAAATTTTTATAATTCTTCTTTTTATACATCAAAATCGTGAAAAGTACCTAGAATAAAAATTGTTTCGAAAACCAATTTAATTTAACGTGAGACAGTTGTGGTATTATCGGTAACTTAATATATCTACATATCTTCCTACGAACGTTTTGAAATATTCCATTTTATTTTGCGAATTTCATGAATATAAGATAAGTTGGAACATATTATCGCAATCTAGCCATGAACTTGTCATCTGTGCTTTGAATTGTCTTATAATTTTATGATGCTTTGTAATGCTTGATGTTATAACCCATAATGTCAGTGAAAAATAAAATAAATAAATATTTTTTATAGTTAACTTTGTGCAGGACAATAGAATTTCAATAAAAAATTGTTTTGTTATTATGAAAACTTGTAAAGGCGTTGACATTTGAAATGTTCCTTTTAACAAAATGTTTGAAAGTGTTTTTTCTTCACCGAGGTAAGTCAAGATAACGTTGTCAATACAATATATATGTTATTTCCTCTTATGTAGGTAATCTGTTACCGCAATCACATGAACACATTTCATATAGGTAAAAATATGTGTCACTGTCCATTATGAACAAGTGTGCACAGGAGTTTATATTTTATTTGCATTCTTTTGATATACAGATTTAGACGTGTCTAGTGTTTCCTTTTCTCCGCTTACCTCATAAGGAACTCGATATGAGAGGATATCTCCATAGATGCGCCGTGGCAGTAAGATTATTAGTTTTAGAATCAAATTGGAAATAGATCTCTTCTACATTTATATTTGTCTCCTACTCTTTCCGTAATTTTCCCTGTAAAATGGAGGCGTCCGTAAAACATTACTTTCAATACATTTTATATCATAAATCCGGAGATGATGTAAAACACCTATCCTGGAAGTCTTATTGTACTATGATAGGAAATGTTGGACCACCCCATTTAGAAGAGATGTTGGAATGGTATAGACTTTTCAAATTCTTAGCAATCGTAACTTACATTGTCTTTGCACATTAATATGTAAATAAAATAATTAAACTGAACCCATGGAAGTTTTGTTTACAATTTATTGAAAAATACCCATCCACAACCCATAAGTTAGGAGGCTTCCATTTATCCGATTCATTTTCTACACTAACACATATCCACAAGAATCTTTTGTTTTTGTAATAATAAAAGTTGATCGTACAAAATTTGGTATATAATAGATTACGATTTGCATTGAAATAAACATATTTTTTTTAATGAAATCTATTTAGCCGGTATTTATTTCCGTCACACCGCCGGCACAATACTCTATTGAGCATGCAGTACATAATATATTACATTTTAAACAATGTACTGGTGTATATTGTTAACGATAACAAACACGTGGAATATTGTTTAGTCATATTATTATTATGTCTGTTTAATGTTGAAAAAGATAGGAAGAAATTCCTTATTGTGTACTATTGTTATTAAACTCTCGTTTTATTAATGAAAATATTTATATTCTTTCAGCGCCTTGCTGTTAATACTTTGCAGTTAATAAATACGTAGGTGTATAGGTACTGGCCATTTCTCAATTTAGAGTTGGGAATAACTAGATATATAAATTCTTATAACGTTAGTACGTGACTAGCTCAATAAAAATAGCAACCGTTATCACAAAACTAATATATTCTTTAATGTTTTTTTATTCTATTATCACCACGTTAATCCTTACCCAAATCATTTTTTTTTAATATGCACAAGCTCTGCTCGAATTTGAGGGTATCAATATTATGTTCTACTGTATAGTTATAAAGAAAGGAATATTTATAATGTAATTGAATAAAAGCAAAATGTTTATTAGGTGTACCTAGCATTGATTGAACACTCAGTAAATAGGTATTTCCATTAAAAAATGTCCTCGTCAAGTGTACTCAGACATTTATATGGTCACCTGTGAGTCGAACTATTAATATTGTGATTAATTGAAACATATCATTATTTATTTTATTATATGCTGATGAACTCGTGCAAATAACGGTGAAAATCACAGTAAATATTTTGCACTAATAATTAATCAAAGCTTGCACTTTTCACCAGCGCCTTTGAGAGGGACTAAAGATTTAGAAAAGACTTATCTGAGATCATAATTATCAATGTGTTGTACAAAAATAAAATTGAATAAGTGCAAAACGTACGTAATAGTTTTAATAACGAAATAGCAAGCTATCATTAAAAATAGCGAGCATAGTGTGATGTGATTATGCTACAAAGCTTTTTAAAAATCGCTACCCGTTATAAATATCAGTAGTCATGTGAACTTTACAGTACCTTTATATGGAATACAGGAATAGATCTTACGGATTATTGTCGGCATACGGGACGTCTGTGTTACGGTTTTTAATAGAAATACGTTTATCTAGCACGAACTGAAGAATTTAGTAAACCAGTTATTTAATCACTTGTTTATATTTTTAATAATTAATGTATGTATGTTGAATGATTTATTCGGTGCCGTTTAATGGAGCATCCGTCTTAAGGGCGCGGAAATTTATCTTGGAAGAGTGATATCTTCAATTTGCTCTTGAACCTTGTTATTGTTTGGTTTTTTCGAAGCACTCAAGGAGTCGATTCCAGGTGACGGGACCTGCAACACCAAAAGCCCTGTCGTGAAAGCAGAACTTGTTGGTTCTTTAATCTCATCCAGCCTATTGGTGTTTGTCCCCGCTGAGCGTAGGGGTCTACTTGCAGATGTTTTGAGAGGACAGAGCTCAGAAGGTGACTAAGGTGTCATGATGTTTCATGTCTACCATCCAAGATTTTCTTACGCATAGTAGGATTGTACCGCGATATTTTAAACACTTAGTTACTACTTGTGGTTGCTGTATTATTTACTTATGTGTATTGTTTTTTATTGTTACAGATGCCGGTACGAGTTCCGCTGAAGCCGGCACGACATCTAGCCCTGTCAATAAGCGTCGTGGATTTAGCGGGTAAGTTTTTAAAGCAATAAATTTACATTCATCTCCTGTGCAAATTTTTTGATTTGTAATTAATTTTTCTAGTAGCTTCAAGTAGGTACATTTTAAATATTAACATTTTGAATATTAACATCTGATTTTTAAAATACTTCCATTTTAAACTCCACTCGTATTCCTATCCCTTTCTCCTACCTGCAGTTTTTAACGGAATGTGTGCGTAGTTAGTATTAATAATAATTTAGAATCGAAGCAATATTATATACATGCATTATTTAACCAAAATGGTTATATTATTTTATGTTATAAAATAGTTATTACAGATTAAATTTCAAGGAAACCTTCTACCTTTGCGAGTCTTTACGATACGAAATACATGTCATCTTTATAGATGTCATTTGATAGATTTAGCGATTTTTGAGAAACTTTTAAGGAATCGTCATTGTTCTCTTTGTACAGAATACTTTTGTTTCAGGGACGTTTTATCTCACGAGAGACCTTGCGAGTATTATAATATTATTAAATAGTATTGTGACTTTTGATTATTTTGTTTTATGAGTTTGAAGATTCATTTCGCTGTCGTAAATTACGAGAGCAGTCATTCTGACATATCTCATCCATTGTTCGTGTATAGTACATAACTATATAAGTATGTGTAATGATAATATAACCTATAAAAGTTTCAACATTCTTTCAAAGTTGTTCTTATTGTCGTCTCTAAAACGACAATAGTTACTTTTCTATCTAATATTATAAATAATATACTTACTTCGGAGCGAAATTCATAATAAAATGAACGAATGTTGCGCATATTACGTAAATTATTTTATTAATAATTTACGTAAATTATTTTATTAAATGTAATAGTTTATTCCGAACTCAGTTTATTCCGAAAATATTAATACATATTATATTTTCCGAAAAAGGCTCGAGAAAGCGCGGACGTCCAGGAACAATCAAATTTTCAAGGGCTGCCGCGTGATGAATGAACACGGCGTGGATTTATGAGAAACTGGATGAATGTGGACGAAATAAAAGAATTTTGAAAGGGTAGATAGATGTTTCCTGTTTTTTTATTATTATATTTATATGCATTACTACTGAATGGGCTCTGATATAAATAAATTAATTTTTAAAAAGATATATCTGGGTTTTTGTTATAAACCCAAATACAACCTTATACACCTTTCACAGTAAGCTACTAAAAGCTTGTGTCGTGAAAGGGGAGTTTGCCGGCACCTGGTATCGAACCACGGACCCCATGTTCACAAGGCCGAGACTCTACCTCCAGGCTACCGACGAACTCATTATGTGGACACTTAGAAATAGGATATTGCATTGTAGGTACACTATATTTATTTATTGGAAAATTGTTTATTCTATAGAACTACAACAGATGATGTCTTTCCAACTTGAAATCAGAGTAATTGTATGAAATCGTATAAAAACCTTATATTGTTTATTATTATATAATTGTACTTAATATGTACGAGTACCTACGTAGAGTCTTCGGGCTATCTTAAACCCTGTAGACCAAAGAACTTTGTTTAATGCTTAGAGAGAAGTTTAGAATCACCCTATCTACATAATATAACTCTTTGATATTCTTTGACTATAAAAACTATTGTTACCATTGAAGTTTTTAGGTTAGATAAAACGTTTATTCCCAATAGATGTAACACTATCACTGGGGAAAAATTAAAACTTGTACATAAATCAATTTGAATACGTTGAAGTTCTCAGACTTTTATAACAAATATTTTCTAGACACTACTGGTACATTTTTTGTGTCGTTTACATAAACAAATTACAAGTACAATGTCATCTTGATTAGATATAATATTATGACAGATTCCTGTAAATACAAATACTCTACCTTTGGATAACAGATACCTAGACATTTTGTGATGTATAATAATTTTTAATTGATGTGTGTTCTGTATGTATTTGTGACTCTAGTTTTTATTGTACATTATTATCTTGCTTGATAAAGTATCATAGTATGGGAGTTTAATAGTAAATCAATGAATAAGCGGATAATAACGTATTACGAGTAGGTACTTATTTATCTATCATACGAATTGTCGCAACAATATTACTGATTGCTTGATTCTAGCATTCAGTGCGTCTAATATGACAGTATTATGATATTGAATAGGAGACAAAACATTAAAACATTGGTACCGGCTACTTACTGGATAAGTAATATGTAAAGATTTGATCCATGCATTTCATTCAGTGCGTCTAATATGACAGTATTATGATATTGAATAGGAGACAAAACATTAAAACATTGGTACCGGCTACTTACTGGATAAGTAATATGTAAAGATTTGATCCATGCATTTCATTCAGTGCGTCTAATATGACAGTATTATGATATTGAATAGGAGACAAAACATTAAAACATTGGTACCGCCTACTTACTGGATAAGTAATATGTAAAGATTTGATCCATGCATTTAAAAATATTACTCTATGCATTTTTTTTAAAGTATTGGTTAACAATAACGCGATATTATGTCGCAACGCTACAATACTGGAGTGGCAAGTCAGGACTTGCAAAAAGTATATCTAATTATTAAGTTTCAGAAATGTCCGATTGAATTTTTTTTCCACTGCAATAGGGCGGCAATAAACATCTTGTCATTTCAGTGGGCATACATAGTTTTAGTACTACCAGTACCCCATCACGGCGGCAAATTCCGCGAGGAGGGTAGCCAGCAGACCAACTAGGTGCATGCAGTTCACATGAAGTCGTCCCCAAGTATTTCCAATAAACAATCGATAGACATCATTACTCTGATTATTTTGTGAACCATTTCGCTAATCTTTCTGTAGTTCGTCTCAATCAACTATTCTCATTGATGCTTGTACAATTATGTAATCGCAATTGCCAATTACTTTGTGCATAATCTCTTACTTGCTTATCAGATTCGCTTTATTATTCATACAACATTATACTGTATCTACGTACATTGTTAACTCGTTATTTGATCTTATTGTCTTTGCTATAATACATATTGGAGCATTAATGAGATTAGCGTGAGCTTTTTCTCGGCGATTATGGTTGGTCCTTTTAACGAATAACATTTTTTAACCTACACATTATTTTTGAATATTTTTATAATGTGCTATTTTTAGCGTAATAAACCACTGTTTTATCAATTGCTTTGTAAAAACTCTAAGAATGTTGACGTTACTTTTGTGCATCTATGAAAAATAATATTTGCTATTTATTTTAGCTACCCATAAAAAAGGTAAGTGCTTTTATTATTGTCTTCGTATTTACTTCAACATCATTTTTTTTTTATGAAACCTCGTTTAAGTATTTTATCAAAAACTGACGGTACTTTGTGGAAGTTCGTGTTATATCATAATAAAAAAACATTTTTATATTCTATACTTCCATAGTGACATTATTCACCTTGAGCCGACTTTCAGGAACTTTCACTCTCATCATCATGCTAACGTAATGTGACGAAATTGCATTATAATACAATTAATATTAATTTATCCATCGTTGATTGTCACTGATTTATATTATCCTTCTACTATTTTGTATGTATTCTCTTTATATTTGTATTTACCTTTCCAATCACTGACCACATAACTGCGAGTTCAATAGCCAAAATAACGGCCTACAAAGGTATAAAGAAGGAACAAAAAAATAATAACCGTTATTCCATCTCTATTAAATTAATCGATGTCTATAATCATAATAATGTATATTGCATGCTTTAAATATAATCTTTAATACTTCAACCAGGCATCGTCAAGGAATTTATTAATAAACTACTACTAAGCCAGGGCTTCTTAAACTGTGGGTCGCGACCCCCAGGGGGGTCACGAGACCCCCCTGGGAGTCTATTTATTGTGTTTTATTACGACCGATATCCCTACCAGGGATGTTGCGGATGTCGATTTTTACACATCCGCGGATGTGAATGCGGATGCGGATTTTTGAAGGCTCACATCCGCGGATGCGGATGCGGATGTTTAAGATGTTATAAAAAAAAGTAGGAACTATCTTAGTTGGTAGGCCCCACTGTCAAATATGTGACGAAATTTTTGCTACAATAATATTATGGATTTTTTGGCGAAATATTTTTTTTTTCTTTGTTATTTGCAAAAATAAAATAAAACCGGCAAAAATAAAAATGCGTCGGATCTTGTCACCATTATTTTCGTTCCCATTATTTATTATTATTATTTGGATGATTTGTAAAGCGCCGTTTTGTGCAAAAAATCCACCTCAAGGGCACGCGCCATTCGCCGGCCCCGCCCCATTTCTTTCTTGTCGCAAATTGTCTTACATCCGCATCCGCATGAACATCCGCATCGATTATTGCGGATGCGGATGCAGATGTCCAAATACATGCGGAAGCTCCGCATTTGCGGATGCGGATGCGAATATTCGCAACATCCCTGATCCCTACATCTACGGTTAATATATATTTCATTATATGGAGGAGGGGGTCGTTTAAAATTTCCTAAGCTTGAAGGGGGTCGCTATATAAAAAAGTTTAAGAAGCCCTGTACTAAGCCATAGATACCTATAATAGGTGATAATATTGAACAACGTGATATTATTAGTACACACCGCATAGGATACTCCTCCTTACATTAATTATATCAGGTACTATGATTTCGCTTTTACGTAGGAGTATTTATCTATGAGGGAATATTTGATCCCAGGTCTGAAACCACGTATGTTTGCATTGTCGTGTTAGACCTTAGATCAAGATACCTACTGTCATTTTCAGTACTGAGTTACTCGTACAATTTCTAGAGTGGTGTCTTAAAAATCACCAATTGTGATTTTTTTTTAAAGATATATCTGGGTTTTGTTATAAACCCAAATACAACCTTATACACCTTTCACACTAAGCTAAAAACTTGTGCCGTGAAAGAGGAGTTTGCCGGCACCTGGGATCATTTACATTTACATCGAATAATAATTATTGTTGTGGATTTTTCTCCACGACATACTTAATGTATGTAACTGCGGTTCTGAACAGTCAATTCTCCTGTCATACTTCCATACAGGTAAAAAATTCTTAGCCAACCGTTTATAAGGGTCACAGAAATTTTTAAGTACCTACTTGAATTTCTCGATTATTTTCATGTTTGAAAAACCACCTCCTAGTGTAGTTATTTAATTTTGTCGCATGAATGATGTAGGTATTATACAATATAATATATTATGATGAGTGATAGTGTTGGGTGGCTTGTTTAGTACATGATAGTAATATGTATTAGAGTCCTGTGTGTGTATGTAAACATCGATACCATCCTGATGAGTCTGTAACTGGACACCCTTTGTCATGGTTGCGGCATTGAATAGACATAGAATACCACCTTAAAGGTATATAATATCCACTACATACTAGACGTCTTGTACATATGCATGTACAATGTACATACTTTGATATGTGATAGAAACGTTCTCATCAGCACTGTTGTAGGTATTATTAAACTCCATGTCGACATCTCATCTAGAATTGTTTTTAAATAAGAACCTCACAAAAATTTGACAATTCGTGTCGCATTTAAAAACATTGTGCCTTATAAAAAATAAAACAGTTATACTTCTCATATCCATCATGAACCTTCAGGAGAACGAAGAAATAGTAACCCGATGATTGCGAATAGACTTAAACTGTTTTACGTGCACTTGAAAGTAGCACACATTTCGACTCATATTTTTTTTTTAAATTTACCAATTTTCACGATATTTCGGAAGTCAGAGGACTCCTTACCTTTTTTTGTCAAACCGTATCCATATTTGGAGGTTTTTGATTATATAAACGTTAAATAAATAAATGGTTTTAAGTTAAAAAAGAAAAAATTATAATTAACAAAACCAATCTGACATCTCGATTTGAGAACAATATTTTCAAAATGTGATTTTCATTTGTGTAAATTTGGATAATATTGTCCACGGAATCTTCGGCAAGAATATAATATTATATTCATATTTATTTTTAATAGCTAAGCCTTTTTTCTATTGTAGATTTTACTTTGTGGATGTTTAATTGTTTTCTCTTAAAAATCTCTACCTTTCATCTACAATTAAAGACAACGGCTACTTACTAATTGCGAAACGTCTACTTACTAAATGTCTATAGTTCTGAAGACCTGATTCTAATGGTAATGAGAAAGCAGGACGTACGCGAAAACGAAAGAATAAGCATGGTTTCTGAAAATACCCCGCTAGAACTTTAAAAGATATTAGTTTATTTTCATATGTTTATTCATTTCTGACGTTTTATCCAACTGCGATGATTTATGGCTTTAAATATTATGTTATAATTAATTATGTAATAATTAAATACAGATACACTTCTGTGAATATATTTATTCAACTTATATAGTGTAGTAATATCCTGTTGCTATTCTGATTTTACTTCTGGTATATTAGTGTTTGACAAGTTTTTTTTCTAAACCGTTAATAATTTGTGTTACCTCATTGTATTAGTTATATGGAATTCTTCCATTCTGACAGTAAATCAGAGATGGATCTTTAAAATTACAATCCTGAATGGGTTAATAAGTTGTGAATGTATGTCGTCTCAGGATATTTCCACGTTTCATTCTTCTTACTTAACCAATAACATCATTCTTATAATATCGTCGTTTTTCTTTATTTTCTGTTTCGCATTTCTTAGCAATCGTCTTTAATGATATTTGATGCTGACCTTAGAAGGCGAAAGACGTCTCTCTAGATTAAAATCTATCAAATTATTGAATTCTACACCATCAACAAAATGAATTATTCAAATATTTATATCCATCTTTCATTTTAACCGTTTAGTAATCGTCATTTTTTTAGTTCAACCGTTTAGAATTTGTGATTCTTGTACTTCAATTGTTTAGCGAGTGTCATTATTTCACTTCACTTGTGTTTGTGTAGCAATGAAACTATCGTCATGTTACTGCCTCTGTTCTTCTGATCTGCGTTCTTTTGAGTCTATCTTCTACTTACTGTTTCTCTATTTATATTTACCATATAATTATCATCAAATTAGCTTAGTTTCATATTTCCTACGTGATTTTCTCCCTCACTCAGTACACTGTTTATAGCCTACCTACTTAATATATTAAACGTGAATTTAACATCTTGTTTGATTAACGTAGGTAAAGTATATTTGTGCGGTAGTGTGAATTTCGGGTATGTTGTTTATATACGATAATTGTATTCATAATATTGTATATTCTGTCGGTTTTCCCAAAATACTCTCATATTATCAATTACACAACATGCCGTGTAATAATAAAATAACATTTTGTAATAAACGCATCATACCGCCATAGAATATATAATTATGTTTGCCGATTTCGTTTTTATTTAATACTTTAGTCCTTTATTATTTCTAGAAATGAATGTCTATCCAAAAAACAGGTTTAAAATTCAATTCAGCAAGCCAG
The DNA here is from genome assembly GCA_947579605.1 of Athripsodes cinereus. Taxonomy (NCBI): domain Eukaryota; kingdom Metazoa; phylum Arthropoda; class Insecta; order Trichoptera; family Leptoceridae; genus Athripsodes; species Athripsodes cinereus. The sequence goes on from OX388329.1 coordinate 6,351,895, forward strand.
GATGGTGGCTATCGTCTAATATGTGACCTGGTTGAGGAAGACTATAGTCCTAAATACCTGATTCTAAGAAATCGCAAAGCGATGTCTCTTGTCATATAGTGATGTGGAAATATGTACAATAACTTATTCAGTGAAGAGTATTACTCGACTGACATCTCATCTGCGCAACTAACAGAGTGCAAACTCTCTTTAGTAAGAATCAGGTATGAAAAATACTGCTGAACAGCGTCGTTCTCTGGCGCCTTCAAGTGTTCAGGTTGACAATTAACGATAGATTATCAAGTCAACAGCTTCGAACACAAGAATAAAGATGGTTGCTGTTAGTTGACATGTATGCTTAACAGATTTCGAACATAACGCTTTGAAACAGAAATTAGTGGGATTGGTGTATGTACCGGGGAATAAAGTGCTCTTAAACCAGCATAAGCCGATTCGTAAGCTTTAGGATACCTTTCCTGTTTTATACTAAAGGGAGTTTTTACAATCCGTTATTAGTGCAGAAGAAGTGTCTTGTTGAGTATATTCTTAATAACTCCACTTTCGCAGATGTAAAATTCTAGTTAAATGCGAAAACTGCGTTGAACTTAAGTCAATATATTTTGTACTGCTTTCAATTGTCCAACCTGAATGAGTAACGACCTGGAATTTTATTTTATATTCCGTAATTAGTATAGATTAGTATAGATTTCTTATAATTACATCAAAATACCACTAATGTATCCACCATATATAAAATATTCACGAATCTAGAGATTTTGAATTATACTCTTTGAAAATACCTGTACAAAATGTTTAACGAAGGAATTTATCATATGGTTTTCAAAGCAAAATTCGTACAGGGATCTGCGTGATATAGTGTGTACATAATACATAATATTATTTGGCTGAATTACTCATGTCGAAACGTCTTGAACAGTTCACTCAATCTTTGTAGACCAATTACTGAGAAAATAATTAGAAAATGTATGATTATAAATATTTTTCGTTTTGGAAGTGAAATTAATTTTTCACGGATCAACTTTTTTGTAGTGCCCTTTACTATGTTTTCCAGAACGAGTTATCTATTGGATTTTTATTTTAACAAAACATATAAAGACAATTCACATACATATGTCTAGAATCTAAGATATGAATCTTGTATTATGAGTAATAATGACAATACACGTTTACAATGCACTAAACACGTATACTTGTAACATCCAGACCCTGACCAGACCAGAATTTATTTATTTGATGATCTTATATCAATGATTTCGAAGTATCAAATTCATATTATTTTCGTTACAGCTTTATTTATAGAGCAATTCAAAAATGTATCCCAGCTCCTGGAAATTTGGAATTTATAGATCTCGATTTGTCCTTTTTACTTTTCTTAGTGACGTTTTGAAAAAGTTGCATAAAATGTAATAGGAAAACTGACTATTTTGGAGAAAGATCATTCTGTCTTCTCGGCAGATTTCGGATATCGGATAGACGTTAAAATTGTTACATTAATTTTAATATCTTGCGGCACCCATTTTGAGGTTTTCTGCAAACGTTACCTACTCATTTAATAAAACACATAATCGCGTTATCTTATCGAATCGTAAGATTGTATATCTGAGAAACATATATTATGAACATTACATTATATACACTTAATATCTCATACATTCATATAAACTTGAGACACCGAGACATCCCGTGCGTTCATAACAAAATGTTCATTATAATTTTTGCTTAGTTCTGTTTCTTTATCGACACAGAGATTAACCGCCAAAGCTAATGGTCATTGCACATCGTTGTTAATTATTAACCGAATTATATAATTACAATTTATAATAACATTATATAGTAATTTATAATAACATTTCGCGCGTAATCCACTTAACGCGTTTTTTCTTTGGCTGCACTTATCACAAAATTGGTTTCTTTCGCAATGTTTTTTTACTTTTGATAAAGACTAATTTCATTTCAGTGAAGTTTATGACATTGCCAAGGTTAAAAGTGTGTTTGCATTTCAATATTAATAGTATGCTGTGCATTGTTTGTTTTAGTTTTGAAGTATTGTTTACTCTATTCGTTTTACTTAATAGTACGTGTTGTAATGTCGACTCCTGAATCAAATTTTCGCTGTTTTTGCAATTGTGTAAATGTGAAAAATTCTAATATGTTCAAATGTGAAAAGTATCGAAATCTTTGGGGAATTATCCTGCGACGAGTCATTCAAAGGTGTGTGTTTGTTCTCATACGATGAACTAAACATTTTTTTTCTATTACAAAACATTCGTAAATTGTATTTTAAGATTACATTATTTTTTAGTAATAGTTAATCATTTTTTATGTGCAAGTGTTTTTAATGTAAATTTCCAACAAATGGGATTGTTTGAGGGCGCTTTCTGCGGCTTGCATTGTTCGCTTTTTGGATGCGGCGAAAGGTACTGCTTGTGTTTCTATCGGATATTCGCTTTAACAAAATAACATGCAATGTAGACTACACCTATTTACTAACAATTTTAAATTCTCATATTCATTTTTGTAAATACATTTAGCTTTATATCTTTGACAAAAAATGTAAAATTTCATTGTTTAAATACCAAATTATTACCTGCTACATTAATGCAACATATGGTCAAACAATTTAAATTATATGACAATATGTAAATAAAATTAAATTTAACGATTTATTTATTACGAGTATTGAAAATAGTTAAGGCACATCATATATATATTTCTAATTATTCCTACAAACGTTCACAGTGTGTCGAGTTCGTTGAACAAATTATTATTGTTACGATTGTTCATTAATTTATCATACAAATAAAATGGGTGTTGACTTCTTCAATTTACTGAGGCAATGCCTTGCAGTAAAAATGCGAATCTTCCGCTTGAAAAGTACATTATTTTCATAGGACATTCTTCGTATTACATAATAAGATATGGAATAATATATTTTTTTTTTTATTTCCAAAACACATATTGAAAGCGAGCTATTCGGAGCGATTTGGTGACTATTAAGTAGTTATATTTTTTCAAGTTTAAGCTAAGATATCGCTGCAATAAGAACATTGTCCTATGAAAAAGGGTATTCTATTGGCTGTTGGGATTCTCGGAAACGAGAAACAGCGTTTTTATTAGTCTATCATTGTAGGTACAATTTGAAAACGTTACTCATAATTAGAATGGTGATTGTTAAAGATAAATATTACTTACTTACTCTCTATTTAATTACCTGCAATTACCTTTTACTCAGCAATTATTCGCTATCTAATTACCAGCAAATTCTGCATGTTTTCTGTTACTAATGCATCAATAGGTAGGTAGGTAGATAAATAATATAGATGTTTTCGGGTGTGCTGCGTAGATCTGTGATGTCTCAATTCTGGCAAGCTACTTTTATTCTAAAAAAAAACGATGAATTTGTCACATTTTTCTGAGAAATGGACGATGAACTTGTGTTTTAGTATTTTGATTGTTTAGATCATTTGAAGACGAATTTTATGTAAATATTATGATAGGATATTATTATATAATTGTAAATGTATACGGATGTTTCTGTGTATCTTACTGATCAGATACTATCTGTAGTAGAACGGATTTTAGCCATAAACAAATATATTTTTCTGAGAAATTGACCTTTTACTACTATCTTGTATTAATGTACTTGTGACTAGTGATGTGAGAAGAGAAAATTCTCCAGAGAAATTTCTCGAGAACGAGAAATTTCTCCGAGAATTTCTCCTCTGATGGAAGAGAAATTTCTCTCCATAATTATTCTTAGTGGTATTATGACCTTTTGCCCAATACACTTCGCAGCCAACCTTATTGATCCAAAAATTTGTGGGGCTGATTAAGGGCCAAATCAGAGGTTACTAACACTTTTTTTCCATGTACGTACCTGCAATTTTTTTTTTAAACTTAAATATGGGTAAGTGGGGTGTCAAACATCAAGATTTTTCATCAGTTATTAGCACTTTTTTCTATATAGGTACCTAACATTTTTTTGTTTCCATAATTTATTGTAGCCATATTGGTGATAAATTGTCTCAACATTTGTACATTGTTATTGATTGATTGAATAAAGTATTTATTAAATACTTTATTTACTGTTAAATAAAAAATAAAAAAAAATCTCGGAAAATTCTCTACTTCGAGAAATTTACCGAGAAAATTCTCGGTAAATTTCTCGAAAAATTATTTCTTGAGAATTCCACAACACTACTTGTGACGTAGATGGAAAACTATTTATATCGGTCGAGGTATTCCCGATTAAATAATATAAGTCATTAGCCGGAAGTTTTATTTACCTATGTATTTATAGTATCTTCAATTCATTCAAATGCGAAAATTAATGTTAAATGGTAATACTGCAGTATAATTATTGTACTTAATACTTCTTTTTCGTATAAGTTATTGAAAATAATTTAAATGAGCACAATTCTTACAAAATAGATTTGGCCGTTCGCCTTTTTAATTCTCCTACTATGGACGATTGAAGGGCCGAACGCGTGGACAAACAATTTTTTGAAATGGGGATAAATAATATACAACTACTACTTTACCATCGAACATATCCTACAAGTAGGGTAGCCAGCTGATAAGTTAGGTAGCCTGAAATATCCTGGTATCGAAGCTTACTTTCAGAATGTTTTAAATATTCAATAATACTTAAGTGACAATTTTTGACATTCTTCTCTCCATTCCTCTTTGTGTTACTTGATTGATTCTTTTATCTTTTCAAATATAAATATTTTTAGTATGGATGAATATAGGTATATTTTTCAATAACAATAATTAATTTATAAATATACAGTAAAACATAATTGATTCCCTCAAATTAGAGCAGAGCTAATCTAGCTTTGAGGGATAGTTCCACTATTATTTACACATACACTTAACAAAATATAGGTATATTTTTCAATAACAATAATTCATTTATAAATATACAGTAAAACATAATTGATTCCCTCAAATTAGAGCAGAGCTAATCTAGCTTTGAGGGATAGTTCCACTATTATTTACACATACACTTAACAAAATATAGGTATATTTTTCAATAACAATAATTCATTTATAAATATACAGTAAAACATAATTGATTCCCTCAAATTAGAGCAGAGCTAGTCTAGCTTTGAGGGATAGTTCCACTATTATTTACACATACACTTAACAAAATAACAAGTAAAAAAACAGAATGAAACAAAAGAAAATCTTTAATCCGTATCAATAAATAAATATACGTACCTACTTACGAAATTAGTCACCGTATTATTTGATTGTTAGAACATGGTGTAATCGTATAAGTATATTAATATTGAGCATTTATTGTTTCTTCCTGTCTGTGGTGTGACTCATATTTCCATTTATCAAAATTCTATGTAATTACATAGGCATTATTATCTACGCGCTTATAGTACTTGTTATCTTGCAGATAGATAAATAGATAGTGAGTTTTCTTTAGTCTAAGTCTTTGCTATAACTCTTAAAGATCTAAGGGAAACATGATATCCAAAAATATTACCTCAATTTTTGAGTTTTTTTAACTATGTTTTGCATGTATACAGAGGTTTAACGTAAATATTTGTAAATAAAAAAAAAAAAAAACTATAAATATTATTTATTTTTTGTCATATTATGAAAATGCAATGTTCGTTCATCATGTTTTTTTATGATCTGCTGACATTTACTGCCTCGAATTTAAACATATTTTCAACCATTTGAAACATTTTTTTGGGTTAGTTGGAGGAGATCGCGCCTTTGCGATAAACTCGCCCTCTGTATATTGATTGTATTTAATTTGAATGTATACCTTTTATGTAATTGTTTTTAATCAATGTACAGTAAAGAATGAATAAATAAATAACCACTCCAGATTAACCATTCCAATTGATCACACTCATCCATATTTGAATAGGTATTAGCTAGGTAGGTATGTTGTATATAATACACATACATATGTGAACTTCCTTAAGGAGTGCACAACACAGAGTTTCGACGCTTATGAATCGACTTAAGGCTTGGTTAAGAGTACTCTTTGAACCTAGGTAACATTCCCAATTCCTCTGTGTCATGCTTATCACATGTCTTGAAATTTTTGGAAATTGTATATATAGTTCAACTTTTGTTAAACTTCCACTTGGATCACTTGTAGGTAGGTATTGATTAAAAATTTACTCGTAAAATGGTGAAATTGATTTTTTCAATGATACTGCAGTTTTTTTAGTTATTATGTTTTATTTTCCATTTTAGTATTTAAAAACACTTAATGTTCTTAAACTTAGTATTATTAACATTTTAACTAATTACGGGTTTCGCCATATTGTCAATGAGATTAATATTTATCGTTTCGTGAGACTTTTTATAAGCCAAGGAAAATATATTTCGGATTCGTTTTTCCATAGGCAAGGGGTCTGGTCAGGTACCCTATTCTACATAGATGAGTCACAAAATAGTTTTGATATTGTTGTTTTATTGTATACATGTTCACATACTTCCTTATCTTGGATATTCCGCGTTTTCATACATTTATTACGGTTCATGTTTGTATAAAGTACACAAAAATGAGATAGTGAATTATTTCAAATTCGTATACCAAATCAAAAATATGACATGGGTTGAAATTAGAAAGGCTGGGTATTTTTTAAATTTCTACACAAAAGTTGCCTCCTTAGAAGATACACCCTTGTGGGAGGAGGGGTGGAGGGGGGGGGCGGTCAGAGTTTGGTCACTCACAAAGTGGCCGGTGGTTGAATAAAGATTGGGAACCTCTGATATAAAAGATGAAGAAAAAAATAACGTTTTCCTTTCTTTGTCTACCTTCTTTACATCAAGAATATATATTTTTACCTATTCTTTGTTTTTCTATGTTAATATATTCTACTTGTGTGGGAGACTTGTTACGGTATTTATCAAATAATACCTTCTTTATATCATGAGTCATAATTACCAACTAATTACCAAAACTGTGTATTAATCATTAACTGCTGACTTAATTAACTGCCGTTGCTTTTAGTAATTTAACTTCTGATTGTTGAATTTAACTTCTGTAAAAAGCTTCTTTTAAAGTCCGTTTCTTTTTGAGGGACATATTACCGCTCCGGCTTCTTGAAATTTCTGGAATTCTGGATGTTTTCTCATCCGACCATCGACTATTAAGTCCCCGCTTTACATTAAAAAAAGTAAGCAATGAATTGTTTTTCTTATTTACGGATTTTACAATTAAAAATTTGAAATTGTGGGTACAAAATTTTACAAAAAAAAGACCATATTGTTCAGGGGTTGTTATGATTCTTGAATTGGTCCTTATAAGAATTTTCTATTATTATTATTTAAAATCATCTTCAATAAATTAATAATGTTAAATTTCCGTTAAAGGAATTACGTCGTTGTTTTTTTTTTACTAATTAACAACGTTCATTTTTTAAAGTAAAATTTTTGATTACGGGCTCCCATCTATGTAAGGTGCGATACCTGTGTATTTATTTCCATTTCAGTTACTTCAATACAAATTATTATTATTGTTACATACAATCTTTACTCCCACACATTAAGTAGGTTGCTGTACGTTTTGACATTTGAGTTTGCTAGGCACATACTTATATAGTATTCATTTCAGTACCTATAACAAAAAAGTATTATATGAAAATGATATTGTACTACGTAGTATTACGTAGATTGTTGATAGGTATATAGCGTTCGTTACGCAGACAAAAAAAAGCGAAATTAAAATGTAGGTGCGCAAATAAAGGCTTTCATTTATCTTTGCCAGTCTGTGTACCCCATTAGAAAAAAGGCTTTATATAATTTTTCAATTTGTTCTTTCTAATTTCTTCTTGAGATTGCAGAGCAGAAACGAAACTCATCCACTCATAACATTTAGTACCTACTAAATGAGTTTTTATTTTTTTATAGTGAACGTAATCATTGTTTTTATTTTATTTATATCCCAGAAAACATAAATAAGAAATCTAATATGATCAGTATCTGTCTTTTATAGTATGCAGGTTGATATACATATACTATATTGTTCTTTTCTTTTATTTTCAGGCGAAAATGGCTTCCGCCTCCTTTGAGGAAATTGTCGCAAGGAAAAGTGGAGAAGACCACTCCTAACCCGCTCAAGAAAACATCTTCAGACAAGAAGTTCAAGGTCTGTTATCAATTATGTTTACATCTTTCACATATCTACATAAATCTCGTATTAATGTGAAGGTTTGAACATTACGTTGTATGAAACATGAGTTGGTCAATAGACTAATGGTAGAGTCTGGTTTGATTCCTCTCGCTACCGATCTTCTCCACCTTTTCAGTATAAGCATATTGCTTACTACGAAGATGTTTGGGGTGTATTTGGGTTTATTTCGAACACATATTCATCACGTAATATATGTGTGAAAGTATGGCGAAAAAAAAAATTAAGTCTATCTGAAAAGTGCATTAAAATGAAAGGATGAGTTTTGAAAATCTTTTGGCATGCGTGTAGATTGGATTTTTGAACATATTTAGTGTTTATTGCTGGATTTAAAGCACACTGTTTCTATATCATTACTGATCCATTCGTAAATAATAGTACCTTGTAAAACATATATTTGTATATACTTTCTATTACTGCGGCGCGCATATAGTGCATATTACTACAATATTTTTTTCATCATATGAATATTTGGACTTGAAGTATTGAGCAACTTTCGTCGCCGTTTGTGTAAGTCAAATCACTAGTAGATTGTTATTTGAACGGACATAGTAATTACTATCTGTTTATATACACTTGGTCAGTTAAAACGTTTAACTGTCAATGCTACATATATAATTATTTCTGTGAAAGAACAAAAAAGAAAAGGTCAAACATTGCTTTTAGTATCAGATGTATAATAATATTCTTAAAGCAATTTCTGTGTTGTGTAACTTTTACCAAAAACGGAAGAATTTTACCATAAAAGTCATCCCAACAAATAAAAGTGATTTGAAGAATAATTCTTAAGATAGTTTATACCTATTATTACAGTCACAATTGTGGCAATGTAAGGATCAAAGAGTAAGTGATGATAAAGAGATGACAAGTGCTAAAAATATAGTTCCAAATTTTTTGGGTTGTACCTATCTTAGGAGATTTATTATAATTGAAAAAAAAATGCCTCAGCATATTGCGAGAATAAAAAGAAAATATCTATCTATACTATTTGTCTTACTTGTACTTTGATAAGGATATTAAAATCTACTGAATGTACAGTACGATTTTATAGAAACTTGTCTAGTGTTGATGACAGATCAGTATAAAAAAATTGATGGTCTGAAATCTGATAATAGAATTACTTACTTACTTTTCGGGTCCGGACTTCAGACCTTGCCACTTCCAGTATGTAGCCACGTACATCGCCTTGTCATTCGCCATCATCAGGTCACTCACATTACATGCATTCCGCATCAGCGGACATATATATTATATGCAATAGGTGAGAGTCACTCTGCTCCAATAATAGAATTAATAACTATAAAAGACTTCTCAGTTTCCGCCGCCAATCTACTATGCCTGCATTAAATTTAATGTGAAGCATAATTATAAAAAATATATATCTGATATGTTGGCAAGATTGTCAAAGATGGGTGCAAGTTGAATAAGTTTTACGTTGTAAGAAAAATTACATTTAGGTTCATTGATTAAAATGTTCAAATTCAAATGGAACGAAAAGGTGATTATAATTTTATTCCAGAAAAGACAGGGAAATTAGATTAATATCTTGTCCATTTGTGTGTGAATGAATATAATTTGCAGCTTCCTCTACAGGATCCCAGTCGCTCAAGCGTTACGGAGGCTGAGAATGAGAATGCATCTGATCCGGAAGAAGGAACTTCTGGAGGCAAACGTGGTCAGGCAACTCCTGGTAATGGACCTGATGAAACAGAAGATGAGGTACCAGTGGAACTACCACCTCCAATGAAACCTATACAGGTATGGAAATTATACAGTCTTGTATTCAATAACCTTAATTTGCCTAATTTTTATATTATAAATAAATTTATCATTTTTTGTTAACAATATAATTATTTAAATTATTATTAAAAACATAAAGCAGAACGACAACTAACAAATAATTCTGTGTAAGGGAGGAGTTGCAAAAGGGCAAAGTGTTTGAGTTTATTTAAACTCAAAATCGTCAAAACTCAAAAAAAAAATTGATAGGTACCTTTTATTGTTATTTACAAGTAATAAAGTACATTTCTTTTTGAGTGTCCTGTAAAATATCTCTGTTCTTTTTTACCAACTCTTTAATGGCAAAATATTTCAATATTTAACATTTCTTTTACTTTCAGGATCCTCCTGTCCTACAGCCTGTTCCTGTGACGTCTTCTCTGAACTTGCCGACATTGACGACACAGCCAAAGAGGGTAACTATCAAACTAAATAATCACTCCATAATATCTTTCATTGACTCAACAAATACTCTTGTAAAAACTTTCAAACATTCTCATCTCAAATTATGTTATTCCATTGGGCTAAATTAAAATAAGTAGTGACTTTACTGTCTCATGTCATCTTGATATATATTAATAGTAGAATAGATTGATTGATGGACACATTTAGAATATTTTATTTGTTTAATACATACAGTGAGTCCATACAATATTGCCATATCCCAAGTGGGGTAGGCAGAGAGGACAGAACGATATATAGATCTATCCAAACATACTTCTTTTGCTTCTTCTGAATTCATACAATTTATCTTACTCAACACATGCTTGTCCTTGAGAATTTGATCCATGTGATCAAGCCACTTATTTCTCGGACACCCGTGCTTTCTCACATCCCCTCTTTCAGATAAATTCATCCGCTTTGTCAAACTCTCATCATCCATTCTTTCCAAATGTAAAAACTAAACAATTTTTATTGTATTGTATTATTTCAATTTCTTTTAATTCTCTAAAAACACACAATTCATTACGTCTGTAATAAAAATTCTCATTTTATAACAATATCAAAGATGTTTTAATATCAAAATATTTACTCAACATTTCATTCGCTGGCAATAAATCTAAATATTATCATTTCACATTTAGACTTTTATCAGACAATGTGCTGTATAAATTATTTAGTCCAATGGAAATATTGTAAACTTGAATAAATATACACACACATATTAAGAAAAACTCACGTAATATGATTATATCATTATTTTGAGATAATTTTTGTATAAATACTGTTTTATTACTATTTATTAGTAGCCATACTCACAAAGCAAAAATGTATTTAAGCCTCTTTAATTAGACACGACTAAAGTTAACCTAGATTAAATGATAAACTCATCTCATGAAACAATTTGTTCCTGTTCAATATTTATATTGTTCTATAATGTTTATTTTTATTTTTATTATCAAATATCGTTTGATTTTAATGACTAATAATATTAGTCAGGCATTAAATGGGATATATACCCTAATCTCTGTTTTTGAGTGAAGTACCACTTAGACAGGTATAACACTTGGAATACCAGTTATTTTGTGTTTGTGAGTTTGGTTAGATATATTTTACTACAAAGTCATTTGTCTTAGGTGTGAATTCGACAAAAGGATGTTTAGAAAAATGACAATAAAAATATCTCTTAGGCATATATTAACATCTTTTTTACTATTTCATCCTTACTACTTATGTACCTAGTTATACATATATTATTCATTATCTGCCTTACTTATAAAAAACATGTTTTATTCTTGGAATAGTAATTCACAGATTACAGCTTTATTCCTTATCATATCAAAACATTTTATGGTTCTTTACCTATTTTGCATTTAAAACTAGTGTTTTTATTGAATTATAGTTATTCGGAATTTATAAGTAAGGCTGTTAATGTAAAACTATTAATGTCATATTTTGTATAACTAAATGTCTCTTTTAAAACTTTTTTCCTCTTAATAATCATTGTAATTCTCAAAATGTCATTAATTCTTATATAGTTATTTCACTTCTTTTCTGGTCAAAGTCTTCTTAGATAAAACTAAAGTCTCAATAATATTCATTTAAATTAGAGATTTTAATACATTACACTCCATGATATAACTAAAAAACTTTGAGTCTATCCTTTGCCCTTTCGCCAGACTCTGTACAAATCTATAACATAAAAATATACATTAATAGTAGGTAGGTACTTACAGTCTGAAGTTTTACATTAATTTAAGAACATTATATTTCACATCACAAGTAATCAACTAATAAAGAGAAAGAAAAATACAAAAATAAAAGTTTACCAATGTGCTTGTTGAATAAAGACTCTTAGCCTACCACCTTGTGCTCCAGAGAGCAGTTTCAAAGGGCAAAAGAAGGGTAGACTTAAATCTAAGCTTGTCATGGAGTTTTCTAAATATTCTCCAACTTTTTTTTGTTAAGAATCATCATTATTAGTAATACAGTTGATTCCGCTTAATTGGGACAGCCGCTTATTTGGGACAATTCTCAAAGAACAGAAACCAATAGTAAATTTATATGTTTAATTGGGACAACATTCTGCTTAATTGGGGCAGTAAGTTTAAGATCACAGCACATATTATGTTACACATATTATCAAGAAACAATATGTACAAAGAATTTGATATGACAGACTACACTTGACTCATTTTCGCATTGAATTAAATTGTATGTATCTACCCATTTATTATTTTAATTAGGAATTTTTTTTTTCTTAAAAATTTATTATACATATTTGTAATTTATATTACCTATGTGTAATTTACAGTTTACAAAAAAATATGCATTGTTTAATTTTATGTGTGTATAACTGGTGGCCATAGTTGCCAAAACCTAATAAATTAATTTTAAAAAAAATATGAAATTTGCTTAATTGGGACAGCTGCTTAATTGGGATAAAATGCCCAAGTCCCGATGTGTCCCAATTAAGCGGAATCGACTGTATATCTTATATTGAGATAGTCAGTGGTGGTGTATATATTATATTAGGTCTGTAATAGGATATTGTTTATATTTATATAAGAGTATTTGGTGAATAGAATTCATGTTTTCATATCATACAACCATACACGGGTATTTCAGACATCTGCACTGTCCCTCAAGTCAATGGATTCCGGAAACCCGTCAGCTGATTTGGCTGAAATTGAACAAATTGTCAAAGAGAGAATGGTTCGACTCATAATAGTTCCTAGCTTGCTTTAATTTTTTTTAATACATATTTACTATATTATTTTTGAAGTAGTTATTTGCATATTTTTTCCAATTGATGATGATAAATTTTTGCTGGTATTAATTTAAAGTTGATTGTTGTTTTTTTTTTATTATTTTATGAGCACCGCATTCCATTAAGCTTATTGTTATATTTTGAATTATTATTATTTACGTATTAAAATACTTTGTTGCACTTTCATTGTCAACCATCTGAACTTGTTAAAATTTTGATAGACTCAAAAAATAGAATATTCTTTTTGAAATCAGATAAATTATATAAACAATTTATTTCTGTTTGATATTATGACATAAACATTAGATTTATTATTATTTGAAAAAATTAGTCTCTCAAATAGTAAAATTTCAAATATTTTCCTACATAGACTACCTAAAACACGGCGCTCACCAAGAAGAGCCTTGAACTAATGGAAGGACAACTGGGTATCCACATCGCAAGTGGATTCTCTTGTGTAAATAGATTTTAGATTCTAATAAAAGATTAAGAAAGGGAAAAACAAAAATATCTCTAACAAAAAATAATGGTTATTTTAGATATCATTGCATTTAATTTGATGCATGTCATAATTTTAAAAATTCTTATGGTCGACTGTGATCAGGCAACGAGTATAGTTGAAAAAAAAATTTTTTTTGAAGCACAATATTCCCATTGGTATTTTTATCATTGTTGTTAAACCACTGTTTGAAAAATTAACCTAAGTCCAATAAAGAATATACATGCGTCCATCCCTTAAACACAAGCAAATTAAGTAATGTTACGTCGTATTGTTTTCATATTATTTTTCTCACTTTTTGACCTATCTTTAACATTTGCTTCTCTCACTAACATATTATTATATCTTCTAATATAATCACATATCATTATATTGATAACTGTTTTTATATATCCCAAATACAGCTTTTTTCCTTTTTCTTATTAAGAATTCATGTATCTACTTGACAATAATTATTCCTAAGACAAAGCTGGACTTAAAAATCACCTCATTAACCGTAAATCCGTTAGTAAAAGAATAGTTTCGTTTATTTGTTATAAGATTATAAGGCTTTTTATGATGTATAAATAAACAATGTTAACCAATCTATTTACAAAATGGCTTGATTATTTTATTTATTTATCCTATATTGAAGGCACATATAGTCAAATCAAATAACTCAATACAAAAAAATGACAGTAAATAAACCAGAAGGGTAGGTACCCATTCTTACTCACTCAAAGCAAGCGGCTGCTTAAATAAAATTTTCTGTTTATTCAATTAGTCCTTTGAGGATTTTGAAAGTTATTTATAAGTTTGCCACTTGTTCAAAATCATTGATTCACAATTAGCGGATTAGCGATTCAATGTCGAGCTCTGCCCTCCGCGTACTATGTGCATATTTCTTCACTTAGCATGTTTTTGATGAATCACTTTATGCTTGTCGACATTTCATTTCAATCTGCTACACAGCATGGACTTATTGCATTTTAATATCTTCATTTCACTAGGTGCTATCACATATTCTACATTATTAATCTGTTTGAAATAATTTCTTTTTGTTTGTTTTTGAAAATATTTCTTTACTGTAGTTCCTTCTTGTCCTACAATTGCATGGTTTGTTTTCTTTCATATGAGTGTTATCATATTCTTGTCAAATACCATTTGATTCAAGAGATTGATTTTGTGTATTGTTTTTCTATCTAGTACCTACATAAATTTCTTCATATATTAACTAAAATTGCGTTAATCTATTTTAATATTATAGTGAAGTTTCACTTATTTCATTAGGAAAAATCTTAATTCTTTCTATTCTTCACAAATCATTAACACACTTTCAATATATTTAAATGGTCATCCAAATTGAATACGAAATACATATAGAACTGTGAATCTCTAAAAAAATTAAAATTTAGCCTAGTATTGCACAACACTGCTAATTTTTGTATTATATTTCAGGAATTGCACAACAATAATAGCAATGGTTCCAGCGATGGTCGCATGGATACAAATGGTGGTGATTCCGGTTGCACGACTCTACCTGAAGAATCTTCTACAAGAGAAGATGATGGACCTGAATCTGTAGAGATTGCTCTACGCAAACGTGAATACGCTCTCAGGGAATTGTATGAGACTGAGCAAACCTACGTTTCTGATTTGAAACTAGTCTGTGAAGGATATCTGCATCATATGAGAGATATAAATTGCAGTGTCGCAATGCCTGAAGATCTGAAAATGGGGAAAGATAAGATGGTATTTGGAAACATTGAAGCCATCTTTGAGTGGCATAGAGAGTTAGTATCCAATTTTATTATAAATATATTTTACCATTCGTTTTTAACAGTATTTGAATATACCATTAAAAAAATATTTGATGTCAGTATTTATTGTCAAACATTTTGTTTTAACAGCATATGAATTTTTTTTTCTCTTCTCTGGAAGAGGTATTTCTGTGCATATTTTTGATCAAATAGTACAAGTAAAATAATAGTTCTTGTTACAGAACATTTCTTAACATTTTTTTCGTATTTTTGTGATGATACTGGCATTAAATTAAATTATTAATGTGTAGAAATAAATAATATTAATTATATCTTTACTTTTTTTTGTAAGCTTGCGGTTTCATACATTTAACACACTTTTCTTGAATAATATTTTTATTTCAATAAATGAATTTGTAAATCTGATTTGAGAGCAAAGAAAAAGTATTTGATTTTTGTACAGAATAAAAGTGTACTAAAAAGTGTAGTTTTTATGCTAGCGTTTTTAAACATTTTAGTACTCAGAATATTTGATTTTATTTTTGATTATTTTTACATAAAATTTTTTACAGAAATTGATTGATTTTTGTCATATTTAATTAAATTTCATATTAAGTTTTAACTTCAAAATATCACATTATTAAAAAAAAATGTTTTTTTTCACTTAATTGTGTTCAGAGAAATGTACTATTAATAATTTATATTAAAAATTAACAGTTTGCATTATGGTTTTATACATATAATAAGTAATATACACTGGACTTGATTATATTTGTTTTACTGTGGATTTATAAACTGGTTTAATTACTTTGTTGTTTTTGATAGATTTCACATGTTGAAACTCGTATCATCCATAGTAAAATCAAATTAACCAAATCTAGTGTATTTAATTTAAAAATAGGGTGGATATATTAGATAATACAAACATTACATGCATACTTTATATTTTCTTAATTTAAATTTTAATATTTTTTCGAATTTTAGTCCTCTATTTGGGGAAATTTAAAATATATCCGTCCATCAATATGAAAATTCACAAAAAAAATACTGAAACTACGAGCTTATTTAAGTTTAATTGCCTGCGATTATTGTATAAATAAATGTTAGAATAAATGAATTTTTGTTTCTGTCGACTGATTCGTCACGTGAGTATATTTTTTCTTTATAGTTTTCTGCTGAAGGAACTGCACAACTGCTTAGAACATCCCGAAAATCTCGGCCCACTGTTTCAACGCAGCGAAAGGAAACTTCATATGTACTTTGTGTACTGCCAAAATAAGCCAGTTTCTGAGTATATTGTGTCTGAATATATGGACACGTACTTTGAAAAACTGCGCCAAAAGATGGGACATAAACTACGAGTATGTATTACATTCTTTTCACTTACTCAAAATGTGTCAGTTTTTTGTTCAATGTACATTATCATCAAAACTTTGACTGGAAAATAACCATTAATTACAACAGTAAAAACTATTTATTTCTATTGAATGTATTTTATTAAAACACAAAATATTTTTACTTGATGCAAAAAAAAATACTTTGAATAACATTGTGTATGTCGTAATGAGGAGTTAGTGTCAAATATGTCAATGTCTTGTATTTATCATATAGTAAACAGTATTTTGTTTTATGATGTTTAATTCCACGTATTTCATTTCAGTTGTGTGATTTGCTTATCAAACCTGTTCAGCGTATTCAAAAGTATCATCTTTTGGTAGCTGATGTGCTCCGTAACTCCGAGCGTGCTGGATGTAGCGTTCAAGCTTTACAAGCTCTTCACCAGGCCGCTCGTATTACATCTCTCGTGCCAAAGACTGCTAACGATATGATGGATGTTGGACGGCTTCAAGGATTTGATGTAAGTTTATAACCAATTTTAAATGTCTAACTTATTTAGGTGAATTGTTTACCATTTATTTTCATAAATCTTTCTCTTATGTGTTTTGAAATTTTAAGTATTATTAGTTTGGTTTAATTATTTACTTTATAAGTTATACAGTATGTAGTATATCCATTTTGGCAATATTTGTTTATTTTTTTAATTACGATATAATATGAATTTGTTTATATTCATAGGGTAAAATTAATGCACAAGGAAAATTGTTGCTTCATGGACCATTGTTTTGCACTGATATTTCTCAACCTGAGAACGGTTCTAAACCAAAAGAACTTGAGGTATTCTTCTTTGAACAAAGCATCATATTTTCTGAAGCATGCGGAAGGAAGACGCAATTCACAAGTCCATCTTACAACTATAAATATCATATTCAGGTAATAACTCAATTAACACTCAAGATATTATCATTGTGATGCATATGCGAATTGTTTACAAATGTTATTATATTTGCAGCGTGGTTTGTATGTTGTGCGACAAAACTATGTTTATGAGTCAATATTCCCTTGATTAAAACTTCCCCATTTTCAAATGAAGTAATATTTTTATTATTAATAATAATTTTACAGTCTAATGTTTTTTGAATTGAGTGTGTTCACAAAAAGTAAAATCTCTCCCTAAAATTATTTTCAAGGGGTATTGATTATGCTGTTGGTGTACAGTACAGTATTTTATGAGAATGTTTTTTTCTAGGTTAACAAGATGACATTTTGCAAAGAGGAAGGAGGGTTCAAACTCATTTCTACTGATCCAAAAGGTCCCAAGTTGATTGTGAGCGTCCGAGCCCCACCGAATATCTCTCAAGAATGGGTTGCTAAGTTAACAAACATCAAGGATACACAACAAGACTTTCTGAAAGCCATCCAAAGTCCCATTGCTTATCAAAAGGAACTCACAAGGGACGCATCTGTGTGAGTGAATTAAATCATCATTGCAACCTTTGATAATTATATTATTTTTCTCTCTTATCGGTATATTACTGGCAGTAGTAGCTTGAGAGAAGATGGGCTCACATTCTTCTCGATTGTAAATTGGGAAGGATCGAGACGTGACTGCATGGACTGAACTGATCATTATATATATATTTATGGTTACATTAATTTTACTGCATTGCAGAGAGATATTAACGCCACATCTTACAAATAAAATTTTTAATATTTTCTCAAAACTAATCAATAATTATTAAATTGTCAACATAAATAATTTTATATACACTGTCATTCCATATTATAACTAATCTATTTTGCTAATTATGATTGTGTTTTTTGTAAGACATTTGTTGTGTAATGTCTAATATCTGCATTGCGGCATGTATTATTAATTAATTAATATTGTTTCAATTAGTATTTAGAAAAACTTACTAACAACTTTCCACACCCATCACTTTTCTAAACTGAAAATGTGATGAACAGAAAGTTTTTGTTTCACCTACACGGTGGTATTATCACATTAACAAAAGTACAGTATTTTGTATTATCTTTTTTACATTCTATTTGTTTACTTTGTATGATATATAATATATGCTGTATTAGTTTAATACTATGCGATCTCTAAATTGCACACTGTATCCGTTTGTGGATGATTTTGTTAAATTTTGAGAACTATAGACCATTCAATTTACCTCTTTAATAAAAAAAATTGTCACTGAAATTTTTTTTAAATTATTTTTTGAATCTACATTTTCTAGTATGCAATAACTTTCTGAATTTCAAACTTTTTTGTTTATTGTCAAATGCTAACATAATTTATACCATTCTCTGTTTGTATCACGAGGGTATTGTATAATATAAATTAAAGGAATATCGTCAAAAATGAAAAGCAAAGTTTTATAATTTAAATTTACATTAGATATATTAAAAAAAAGTTGACAGCGAAAAAATAAGGTAACATATTTTGAGCGTGACGTTCATATCTCGGTGTTATCTTATTATTGTAAAATTTTAAATTACATAATTATACCAGTGTGATTGACTACTTTAAAATACTTTATTGATTTTCTCAAGATGGGTAATTTTGAGATCGCATGGTATTTAGCCCTGATACAGCATCCTTGAATAATTGCATATTATATCCTTGGAATGTTGATTGTTAGGGAGGTTAAGAGAATAAAAATATATATCACATATGTATTATTATTAATATTGGTTGTGGTCTTGTGATGGTTTGTCACTGCAACTTGATGGATCTGTACTAAACTAATACTTCTACTACTAATTTCTGTAATGATTGTAATTATTTTATTTTTTTATATATACATACGTACATACTATCAATGGTTACCTACATGACTCCACTTGCATGTTGTATATTACTATTAAATACAATATATTATGTATATCGTCGCTGTATGAAAAATATGGTCTAGGCACCTAGTATTATCAAAATTTCAACAGGCTCAAAATTAATTTGTCATTTTTATGAGAATAAAAATATTGTATACACTTATAGTAGAAAAAAACACTCATTACAAATTATTGAATAAAAATGTTGTTCAAATTAATTATTTCTTTTTAATTTTGACATTATTTTATTTTAATGAATGATTCGAGATAGGGGGCAGCCTGATTGTTCTTTACATGCAATTACTCCACAGGCTAACTCACTTGGGGATGTGTGAAAGAGAGATCACTTGATATATATAGAATATTTAAAAAACAAATACGCCAGTCAATTTTTACATCAATATTCAAAAATCTACAAATATAAGTACTCGTTATATTTTTTTACACAGGATTTACAGACACAATGCTGGTATTTTTAATCCGCATTTTAAACTTTATCCTTTGATATTCTTTACTGTCGATTTTTACCCAGCATTGAACTGACAAATTTTTGTGTTATCATGATTGTCATATATAGATTTATATGGTTGTATTATGCCGATAAGTGTGCATGGCAAATTAGTCACATTAGGCATTTTTTTATATTATGTATAAAATATTTGGAACACAGAATATGACATGTTTTGCCGTACAATCTCATTAGCATTTGACAGAGCTGTCAGGAAAGAGTTAATGTCTTAATATAGATTTAAATTTCAAGCGTTTCAAAATCTTGCAAGTGTTTCATGGTCAATATTTGGCTTACAACTACGATATATAACTTCTTGTATACTACTACCATTACTACTTCTAATAATTTATATTTTATGTTAATATGTGTTATTGTATCAAATATTCAGTATAATATTTATCTACCTTCTATTAAATGTATCTTTATTGAATGTCCAGATAACAGTAATTAATGCTTAAAAATATATATATGATTTGATATTTCAGTATAGGTACTTTAAGAGAGACATATTACAAAGTCTACCTCTTAACTGAGTAGTTAATTTTATATTTTTTATCCAGCAAACTTAAACTTATCACAATTACTATTTTACACCAAAATGTAAACGAGAGGTAGAGTGAACCACAAAAACAACTACCAGTCCTTATGGGTATGTATTTTTGTTATCATTATTATTAAAATTGAATTCTGATCAATCACATTTTGGTAATATTAATTATACCTAAATGTAATGGTTGGTAGTTGTCACTGAGAGTCACTATATCTGTCTCTTACATTGATTGATAAGTTGAAGTTAATTGGATAAAAGGAGACACTTTAATTAGTTAATGAGGCTTCATAATAAAAGTCAACCTAAAGTCATATTGAAATATCAGACATCAGTCATTACTAGATAATATTGTTACAATTGTTTATTCCATCGATTTTAAAGTATGTGCGCTTACTTTTTTACTTTGAAATTAAAATCATGGGCTAGTAATAACAATATATGTTCATTATTGTATAAATACGTGTCCCCTTTAGTTTGGTACGTAACGAAAAAAAAAACTAATATAATAAATATATAGATGTTGTAATAATAGATATTGGTGTGATATATAAAATAAAAATATATATTTAAACAGGATTCCTTTTAGATGTGCACATCACTAATATTGAATGTCAATAATATATGTACTATTGGGCTTATCAGAATATAATTATTCATTCACCACAACTGCAATTTTCCCTTATAGAAAAATTAAAATTGTCATTAATTACCCAGAGCTGGGCATTGATGATTTAGTTTATTCCAGTTAATATTATGACATACTTTTAAATTAATTTTAAACTTCTGTCAAAAAAAAATCATTTTGATTAAGGGATTCATTTTTTAGTCCAGTTTCCGACTTTTATATTTGAGACCTTAATACCTGTAAGGTTGCCAGTTAATTGTGCTACATTTAAAAAAAAATTATCAATGTTAACTTTTCGTAACCAGATGATTAATTAATTTTGTTAAATTTAGATTAACAATGTCCAGTTCTGTCAAATAACGTTAACTCTTCAATATTGATACTCTCATTACTATAAATATTGAATATTAAGTGTTTTTATTAACAACATTGTTAGTTTGTAGTTAGCGGGTAGTTAAATGTATTGTAGACGTATTATATACAAAAAACAATATTTTAATATTGTTGTTAGCGATTGAAAATCATTACAAAGTATTTTTATCAGAAAGATTGGTAATTTATATAAACAACACACCACTTGCGTTAATCTTGTTATCACTGATTCATTTATTGAGTAATCGCCGCCGTTAACTATAAAACAAAACTTAGAAAGATTTTTGGTCCAATTAGATGGAAAATTATCCAATATTACCAATATTTAGCACTTGTGTGATGGATTACAGATGCATCAAAATACTTAGCACCTATTTCTAAAGATGTTTGCCGAAAATATAAGCACAATATCTTTTGAGATTATGTATTACGCTTTATCATATATTTTTTTCATATTAAAACACCACGCTGGCTCTAAAATCATTCTTTGTGGAATACCTATCATTTGAAAATCATAAAAAAGCACTAAAATAAAAAGATGCAGTACGTACCTACTCTTATCTTACCATTTATACAACAAATCTCAATCTCTGTATATAGAAGTGCTAAGTACTCTGCCATTTTGTTATTTATCTCAAGAGCGCTATGGTGTTGGTACTATCGGATATATTTGTATCTGATTTTACCCATTTTTAATGTATTATTCATTTTCCTTTTTATAAACAAAAAGAGTATGGAATATTTTTTGAATCTATATTATTCTTATATTTTTATTAGGTATTATTAATTACTCTTATAAACAATTTACAATTAGGTAAGATTTCAGAGGACTGTCGTATTGATGTAATTATTGTTTAGAGGCATGTGTTTTTCATCTTTATTATATATCGTATAATCTGGGAACCTAAATAACAGTTAGAATGCTGGATCAATAATAATTAATATATATACACACAATATAAGCCGTACTCACAAAGAAAACGCATATTTGTACCTGTCTATTAACTCTGATTAATTAAAATACCTTATTCAAATAACAATTTGTTATATCTGGTCAAATCAAAAATGTGTACACTAACCAACTTTACATACGCAATAATTAGCCAAAAAATTAAAAAATTTACATCAATATAAAATTGCTTCATTCATTTTTAAATATTTAAAATGGTAATCAATCATCTACAATCAGAATGCACCAAATATAATTTTGAATTTCTAAGAAATGATTTTAGTCAGGTGCGAAGTTCAAAGAACGCTATTATCAGTGAGTAGTGAGTGAAGTGTGATTTAGACAGTTATAGTCGTTGGAATAGCAGTTATTCCTTATTTGTAAGTGAGGCTGTATATGTGTATTTTAATAATTCATATGATATATATATTTATATCACGTCTATACCTACACAAGTATTTCATTTTCTAGGATATATATATATAATTATATTATATTTACTTTTCTTAGTTTTGCAATGTGAACATATTTCTTTTTATTATTAAATATTTGTATAGTGTCATTGGGATGAGAATTAAGTATTATTATAAATTTTATTATTATGTAATAAAACATATTATAAAATGACCAAAGACAGTGATGATTTTTATACCAAATTAAGAACATATTTATATTATTAAGGTACTATTGGTAGTCAAGCTATAATATTCATTCAAAAGAAGGATTGCAAAGCTAATATGATGATATATTTTTACATAATGTAATGACTACGATGATGAAGAAGAAGATGAAATTCAGTTATAAATACTGCGTTATTTATATATTGCGGTAGTAATAAAATATAATTTTTTATTTTATTTTTGATGAATTCTAATTAATTATAATAATTAATATTTGGATATTGTTTGCTTACATTTAATTATTATAATCCTAACATTTGCATGAAAGTTCGGTTTGTACATAAATATTAACAACACACCTCACTCCAAACATGGTGCTTTTTACGAGAGATCATTTTTTAAATAATATTGTTAATAATAATACTGTAATGCCATAAAAGGAACACTCTCAATTTGTAATGTTGTATAAGAAAATATTTGGCATCTTGTGTGTGTGTCTGTACAAAGTGTTTTAAAAAAAAAACTGCTTCATGTTAGAACTTGCTGGGTGATTTGATGAAGTATTTAAATAAGAATTAACTATTGGTAAGATAACATTAAATAACCAGAATTAGTTTGTTATTAATATAATATTGTAAATGGTATTATTAAAATCATTTTCTTATTAGTATTGTGATCCGATCCATGGTTCGTTATATATTATATTATACAGTGAACTAATTATATTTATACAAGTTTATTAGGCATCTGATGATGATGATGATGATTGTAATATTATCAAAACTTTTGATTTTAATTTATATATAAATAAAACTTAAGAAATTTGTTTTTTTTATGTATTATCATGATTGGTTATGATTTTTTTAATATTATTTTCATTCCACATTCTAAATGATATGTGTGATGAGGAGTGTAAGCTGTAACGTGTTTACCAGTTACTTTATTATTATTCATTATATTATTTGTGTTCAGTAATACTCTTAGAAATGTACAATAATATAATATAATTCTGTGGCAGCAGCGTATATATATATCATTTCCGTGTAATGATAGTATAAAAATATATTAATTACGTATATATATATATATATATATATATATATATATAATTATTGTGTAATGTATAAGGTTGGCTGTACTCGTGCTGTAATAAGCGGCAGGTGCGTGTAAATATTTATTACGATGGTTTGTATTTCTGAATATGGAGCAAAGAGCATGTGTCAAAAATATTATGTTATCTTCATTGGAATAAATGGAAAAAAACTTGTAACTTGTTTTAAATCCTTACTCACCCTATTTTTATTTATTAGTTTGTCTCAGGTTTGTTTTTTTTTACTCTCTTCCTGATTATTGCACCACTAGCTGATCTTGAAATAAAAAAAAATCAAGGCTTTATTTCTGCATGTTTGAGGGAAGCTACACTATGTCAAAAAGTACTATTTTTCAATATGGCCATTAAGTTTTTTCTTTATATTACATTTTTTCTCATTCGTTGTTTATAGCTAACACAAATTATCAATGAACTAAAAAGCTTTCTTAACCTTAAAATATAATAAATTTTGTGCAGAATATTTATCATGAAAGATAGTACATAAACATATTGTGAATTATTATATTACTGTGTTTCTTATATGTTCAGTGTATATTCCCTCCGACATACAGATTTCTGCATTACTACTTAATATTAGTAACACAGCTTGAATATTGATGGACTACTATCAGAACTTTCATGGCTTATCACTCTTAATAGTTCAAAACAACAAGAATAAATAAACTGTCTTGTGAAGCTGACATTGCATTCTACTAAAAGGTTTGAAGAGATTGTGTGAAAACTGAGACTTGACTATAATATTCTATCTAATTTAATAACAAAAAAAATATTAAACTTAATTATTTTACTATTTTTAGTGGGATTAAGGTGGTAGACTCTAATACTGTAGAATTGGTAGAAATTTAGAACATCTTAGAATGAATAGTATTGGTTGAAGGTTAATTCTAACATTACACATCATTATTGCACATTATGTTATGGAAATAATTGTTTGACATGCTTGAAATAAATAGCTTAAAAAGCAATATTTAATAAAAAAAATTGATAACATTGCATATTTGATTTATCAAATTTTATTACAATAATCAAATAGTCATTTGTTTTTTTAATATACTATGCTTTTTTGATTTTGGTCTCTTGCACCATTCACAAGTTATTAAATACTTGAGTCTTAATATTCACCAAAATCGCGTCAAATATTTTTCAAAATTCTTAAGTAATTAAGAGAGATTACACAGTAATTCAAAACATCTTAGTTTGTTCAAAACTGCTTCAAAACACCTCAGTTTGTTCAAAACTGCTTCAATCGTTAATACCTCAAAAATAACTGAAATAATGTTTTTAATGGCATAATAAAAAGTCATCATTTTCGAGTATGTTGAAATTTTGTTATAATCACAAATAAGTTTAAATGTGCAACAATGAATCACATTATCTCTGAGACAGAATTGTATTTGTTAGACAAGAGTACTTAAACTTTAACAAGATAATTGGATTAATTTGATGGGATCTTTCAATGTAATATTGTTTATTTATTTATTTTTTCGTATTTTTAAAATAGAAATGATAATTTTATGATCAAAAGAAGCTGTTACATACAAGCATGTTTAATTCATATAAGTAATCTTTTTAATGATTTCTTTACATTTCAAATAAAAAAGTATATACTTTTTCTGTAATTTATTTAAATTTGAGAAAGCACAGGTATTCGACAACCACGTGGCTTGATCACGTGGATCAAATTCTTGAGGATGGGCATGTGTTGACAATGAAAAATGGTATAAATGTAGAAGAAGCGAAGGGAGTATGTATGGATAGATTAATATGGCATTCTGTCCTCTCTGCCTACCCCACTTGATTTATGGTGTGAGAGATTAGTTTAGTATAATTTTTTTGTGTCTTCTTTTTTTATTATTTTATTTTTAAACTAAACAGCTGGAATGACGATTGGGAACCTATTTCGGATATTATGGGACCACCAAGAACGACAAAACCTCATGTTAAAGCTAATACCATTGATATACCATCACCAACATCATCTTCAGGTTCTGCTAAAAGTCCACAGTCAGATTACGAAACACAAAGACGTTGGTCAGAAACAAACACTGATATTCTGGTATGTAATTTTATTGAAATCAATTAATATTATTCAATTATTTGAAAATACTGAACGCCATATAATATAAATTAATATAATCTTCAATTGTCAGTATTGATTTTACATCTTAATTAGAATTAACATATGCGATTGTTCGGCTCCTCAAGCCAACAACTTGTATTTCTAATATTCCTAGACACAGTTTGTCATAGATTTTCGGCAGTGTAATGGTCAAAAACTTCAAAAGAATATGTACTTATAATATATGAGATATATGTATATATTTCAAAAATTCTGTTTATGAGATTTTTACATTTGATGAGGTTAAAAAAAATTGAATTGTATTTTACTAGTATCAAAGACATAAATACAATATTTTTTATGAATTTTAGAACTGCGGTAGTCCTGAAATAGCATCCAATGTTTCAAGAAAAACGTGGGGATTCAGGTTTAGAAAACCAAGTTTCACCGTCAAAAAAGCGGGGGACGGTGTCTTAGGTGATGGAATAATTACAGAAGTTTGTGCTCCAGAGTTAAGTGAAAGATTAACTGATTGTACTGTAAAAATAGGAGAGACAATTGTATTACAATGTGTGCTGAGAAAAGGGGTACGACATACAAGTGCTTTGTGGAGGAAAACATCACCAGAAGCTAGAGTTTTAAGACATGCTGGTCGCCATTCATTATGTTTAACAAAAGAGGGAACCGTTAGACTTGTTATAAGTGATTGTAATATGTCTGACGCTGGAACATATACATGCTCAATTTCTAATGATTTGGGATCAGTGCAGAGTTCTTGTGATGTATCTGTCGTTGAATGCCTTGAGAATGGTTCGAGTAAAAAAGTGGAGGATTCTGTTGACTTAGATACGACTGGTCTTCCTGGAATCATAACTGAAGATACATGTTTATGGGAACGACAGCAATTCATAAGGAGGTAAAATAAAAGAAATATTTACTTAACTGTTTATATATTTATAATACATAAATATTTTTGATGATTTCCATATTCCAATATTGAACTATAGGTTAGGCTGGCATCTATCATTTTCAATACTGTCTAGCTAGGCATATCTCAAATTAACCCTTACTTAATGAAAAACTTTACTCACGAAACAAGGTTAAATCAAAACTATTGTGGTGCAAATAAACAATAAATTTTACTATGGTGCACCTCTATTAAAAATTCACACTAGTTAGTTAAGGCAATCCTAATCTCTGTTCTTGAGTAAGGTGTCAATTAAGTATAAGAGGTTGAACTAGTTATTCTATAATCACTATGAATCAGGCTGATTTAATATTTGATTGTGTTTCTAGGTACGAAGAATTAGAAGAGATTGGTAGAGGCAGGACATGTGTTGTACGCATTGCTCGTGACAAGGGAACAGGCCAAAGAGTAGCTTTAAAACAAGTTAATTTGAAAAATACTGGTAGTGAAGTGGCTCTAAGAGAATATAAACTATTGGCCTCTACACAACACAATGCCTTCCCTAGGGCCTTGGCTATATTTAGAAATGCTCCATCACCTCTTATAGACACAATAGTTATGGAATTGTAAGTTTTTGAATACATTTTGAGTTTTTTTTCCACAGGGAAGTTTGTTGCTAGTCTGATTAAAGGCCAAGCCCCCTGATATACCTCAACTGTTGAACCAATCACTTGAATTCCCTCCATTTTTATATTGCTATAACTAAAACACCTTCTGAGTCTCGCTAAGAAAAAAATTTGAATGACTGGTATTTTATAAATAAATTATCTCAAATTTAGTATTGTTCAAAACATTTTTGATGCCATTGAAACTCATTGAATGAAAATTTGCTAACCAGAATCCTATCTCCCATGCAGAGTATTACGAAATGAAAGAGACAAGTAGTATAAGTTCTATCACTTACTTACCAAACATAAAATACTCATACTAAAGTCATTGAACATTAAATTATTTTGTAAATTTTAGGTCTCACTCAAACATATCATTTAAATAAAAATATTTTATTATCTTGTTTTTCAGAATACGTGGACCTCATATTTTTAATTATGTCATAGAAAATGGACAATATTCAGAAGCAACTGTAGCAGGTTTTATGAAACAACTTGCACAAGCCTTAGATTGGCTACATCATAATAACATAGCACATTTAGATATTAAGGTATGTTTATTTGAATGGATAATTTCAATATAATAAATTGATTCACAATTTGAAATTAAGAGTGTTTAAATAACGTTGTTTGAATTTCAGCCTGAAAATATAATGGTGGATATTGCAAATCCCAATTCTCCTCCACAATTGAAACTGATTGATCTGGGATGTGCTGCTGACGGTCTTGTCAGTGCTGAAGGGACAGTATTACCACCTGCACCAGCTCAATTAGAATTCTCAGCACCTGAAGCTGTTTTAGGTAGACCAAGAGGAACATACACAGATGCATGGGGACTTGGAGTACTGATTTATGTATTTTTAAGTGGTGTAAGTAGAAAAATACATATGTTTTAAAACAGAATAGGTTTCGCATTCTTTTGAAATGACGTTTAAAAGGCAGCTGTTTAGGAAGCATTATTGAATAAAATATTCAACACTAAATTCAATTCAGCGATGAAATAAGGACACAGAGAGAGCAAAAAGATCTGTAGTCTCTGTGACAATACAGGAGAGACAGCGGCCCTGGTTAGGATATATCTTTAGAATATCCAATGACAGTTGACTAAAATGTGCACTGTTCTCATCCTCAAGGTTTCTGTCGGCCTGGATGACTCAAACAGCTTTCCTATGACAATGACATCAAAGTATCAGGAATGTTGTGGAATTAGCATTAAAGACTGATTAAATTTAATTTAATTGAATCTCGTAAAAAATAAATTATTCCTATATTGTATACCACCCAATCATCTTATAATTTTAATTTCTAATGTGTTACATAATTTATATGATTCCTGTTTGTTTTTCTTTCTAGGTGTCACCATTTTTAGACGATTCTATTGAAGAAACCACAACCAATATTGTGAAGTGTGATTTCTGTTTCCCCACACAGTTCTTTGAAAATATTGGGAATGCTGTTCAAGAACTAATTAGTATGTTACTGGTGCCAAAGTCAGAGAACAGACCGACTATGACTACAACACTTCATCATTCCTGGTTTAATGATGTAAGTCTCTTAAACAATATTATAATTATGAAAGAATTTATAAATTTTCTGAAAGGTCCTGATAGTATTTGGAGTCAGAAAGCTTCAAACTCCAAAGTTGAATTCGTAATGACAGAACTTAGCTCAAAATTTGACATTACAATAACAGAATTTAATCAAAATTAGATTTTATAACAGAATTTAATATAAAATATGACTTTGTAATGACAGAATTAAGTCTAAAATTTAGCCTAAAATTCGACTTTTAATTTACAACTTCTTTCTCGGATTGAGTGGTTAAGTTAAAATATAACTTCACAATGACGGAATTCAGCCCAAAATTAAATCTTAGAGGAGGCAATCAAATGATTAGCATTTAGCAAATCGTTTATTAATGCATTAATATGTTAGAAGAAATGTTTAATGTAACATAAATTATTTCAGGCTCCATCAACTCCAGTTTTGTCCACTGCAGCTTTACAGAGTTTTCAGCAAAGAAGACTGCCTCCGTCTCCACCACGATGATACTTAAACGATTATTTCTAAAAGTATGAATCAATCGAAGTAATGACATTGAAAGATTGTCGCACAAATTGTTACACATTTTAGTTATTTCTAATGTGGAATTCTTATGTAATTTTGATTATTTCAATATAATGACATTTTTGGGCAGATTCCACTATGGAATCTTAGATCGGCAGATCAACCGCATGTAATAAACATGAAAGGTGTCCTCGTATGCCAATACAATATAAGACATTCATGAGGGTGGTATAGGTCATTGTGAAATTGAAAACATCAAATTTATTTATTGTGTCGAAACCCAGAAAAAACCTATCAAACTGATATCCAGTACTGCATCACTGCGAAATGTGTCAAAAATATCCTCCATAGTGCATATGACAAGACACGATGAAATACTGTAGTGTGGCATGGTCTGCTGCACCACAGTTACACTCTCTAGATTCATCTTGTTGGAAGCCCCATCGTTCTTTATTGCCAGTTTCCTACACCAGATCTTAGTCGATTCAGGGTCTTCCATATTCCATAGTCTAGATCGCCTCCTGCAGCAAGGTGTTCTTGGGCTAGGAAAGGTTCGTTTATTTGCGGATCCTCCGCCCACCTGCGTAGGCGTTCAGAGGGAGCAGGGCCCATCAGTGAGGAAGAGGTGTTTAAAAATGATTGTCTAGATTTGAGATGTTATGGTTAAATAGGAGATATCAGGTGATTTTAATAGTCAATGAGAATTATCATTCTATATTTCTCTAAAATATGTGACATGACAATAATACTTCAAACCATGAAGTTCAAGATTTCATTATTGCTATAGACTTATTCAGTTTTCATCACAAAAGAATTTTAGTTATTCCGAGAGTATTAGAAATATAATTAGTTTTAATATGAACTTAAAAAAAAAATCAACTCATTTTACGAAAGACAGATATTTTACTAAAAATGTATTTTCTCCAAAGTTTTTACTGCTTATTATACAAACGTTTGAATTCAATTTTATGACATTGCTAAAATGCTTTTAAATCATCACAGAAATGAGTTTTATTTTATGACAAAATTGAGTTTTACTCAATTTATAATATTACCTTTTTATGGTAACTGACTTATCAGCACGAATTGTAATTTAATATCACATAATTTGGCGCACTGATATTTGTTAAGTATTCTCCATTCTATATTTGTTAATATAGATGTTGTCAGAATTTTGCAGAATATGTCTGTTTACAAACAGCGCCGTCGTTTTACAAAATGCTGAAAGCATATTCAGGCAAATTACATATTGCCTAGGCAATAATATGTTTAAACTAGTTCCGTTAGTAACCATTTAATGGAATTACAAATGGAGATAATGGTAGTGAATAATATTTATAATGTCTTATAATAAATTTTGTCATTGAGTCTCTTAGTATTATTTTGTACTTTGATATTTATTGACGAAATTTTGGTTAAATTAGAGATAATTTTTAAAAAGTTGTTGATAATAATGTTATACTTTGTAAAGCTATGATGTGATAAAAAATGAGACTAATTTTCACATTTGCCTGAATACGCTTTTGGCAATTTGAAAATGGCGGCGTTCACAAAGCTGGATGCTAACGTCAATCATCAAACAAAAATCTTAAATCTTTCGGCGACAATTCGTAGCATTCTCCGAAGAAATGTGAATGAATGCCTTCGTAATGTCTCATGGACGGGTAACGAAGGAATTCATTTGAATATTTCATCGGAGAATGCTCCGAATTGTACATACATGCCATCACGCCGCTTCCCTCGCGGGGTAGGCAGAAAGGATCGAGCGCCACTTCCTTCTATCCTCGCATACATCTTTCGCTTCCGTCACTGTCATACAATTCCTCATGCATGCTCTCCTGTTCAACGTACTCAACACGTGACCGTCCTGTAGGATTTGATTTAAATGATCTTGCCATTTAATCCTCGGACGTCCACGTCTCCGAGCACCATTCCTCTCAGCCAAATATATCTTCTTAGTCATTCTGTCCTCATTCATTCTTTCCACGTGCCCAAACCATCTTAACTTATTTACATTCATCCTTGTTATTACACCAACTTTCATTCCACATTCCTTTCGTATATCACTGTTACGCACACAATCTCTCAGACTTTTACCACACATCCTTCTCAGTGATCTCATTTCAACTGCATTTATGCCACATTCATCCTTCTTTAACCATGTCCACGTCTCACTTGCATACATAAGCACCAACCTTTTAGCTGTGGTGGATATGTTTCTATTTGCAATTATTGGTCGGATTGCACCATTTACCTTATTGCCAGCAACTTTTCTCCTTTCAATATCGCTTTCACACTTCCCATCTCTCGTGAACAAACTACCTAAGTACACACATTCGTCAACTTGCTCTAACACTTCGTTATCAATCATTACCTGGCATACTGTTCTCTCACTTCCTCTTTCAAACACCATGATTTTTGTCTCCGAATTGTCGCCCAAAGATTTAAGATTTTTGCTTGATGATTGACGTTCGCATCCAGCTGTGTGGACGCCGCCAATGACAACACCGTTTGTAAATGGATAGATATTACAGAATGCTGACGATTTTAATACAATTATGTTGTAAATTATTAACTTCTTTCATTTGTGCTATATTGTGATAGTTAATTCTTGTCTTTAATTGATAAAGCTAAGGCTGTTTTATTCCTTTGTAAGATATCAATATTGTATTTTTAATTTATACATTTGATAAATAATGTATGATGATATTGAAATGTTTCTTAAAATCTTGTGTCTTTATTTTTATTTTTATTCTTTTTTATTATTTGCTATTAATATTTTTAAACTAACTTGTATATGTTTTGTAGTGAGTATTTTGTTTACCAGTAAAAAGTATGATTAAAATATTATTATACTTTCTTACATATATATACAGAGTTGGGCAACTTTATTAATTGTTACTTTGTTTTTTTTTATAAGTAAGTCATACACCGAAAATCGGCTTCGTCGAGTCACAATTTTTTTGAAAATGTTATACAAAATAGAGTCAATCCTTAAAGAAAAAGTAATTGACTTAATCTCAGGGAAGTTTTTTTGTGAAAGTTAATGTTTCTATTAAAATGTTTTGAGATTATCCTTAAAAGTTATTTGTGAATTTAATCAACTTGTTAATTGTTTGAGCCCAACATTGAATTGTTCTGAATCGTATTGTTTTATTTAAATTGTTTCTGGATTCCTGAAATTTTAATCATTGTATTCAAAATTGTTGGCAATGCATCAATTAGGAATGTATATAAAAGAAATTGTTATAAAATGTTGTGGGAAGAGTAACTTGATTGAAACAGGATCGCTCTGAATGGAAATACTCTTAATTATGGAGAAAGACGAGAAAAAATTATGTTTTGGTTAACAAAACTGTTAAAAATGTGCACCCCGCATCTTTACTTTTTCATTTTATAAGTGTTGCAAAGTTTGTTATAAAAATCTTACCTTTTTGTTATAAATGGCAAATTTTTTATTGTTCATAAATAAAATAAATATCAGTAGATCACAAACATAAATATATTAATAAATAAATAAATCTTTGTTGGCCATAATTTTACACACATACATATCGTTGCCGTGGAGGTGAAGTGATCCAAGCCACACTTTTTTGAAAAATGAGTTATGCAGTTTTGTTCATAAAACCACGGAGAACATAGTGGTGAAGAGAAATAAGTGATTTGATATTCCTAAAGGGCATTTTTGGAAAATTGTGAAGAGATGTTAAGTGTTTTTACATCATTTCAAGTGTGTGTTAGAGCATTTCACTAACGCAGATAGGAATAAATAGTTCAATTAAATTATAGAAGTGAAAAGATCCAAGCCGCATAGCGCGTTACTTTCCAACAACTCTCCTACAGGTGGATCTTTCTCAGCTACAGTGGTGAAATAACCCAAGTGATAAATTCATGTTTACTTCTAAAATATAAAAATTCTTTAATATTTTGTTATTTATATTAGTGGAATATGTGATCAGGAATACTGTGTAAAAATTTTAGCGAAATCTATGCAAAAATAACTTAGTTATAGTCAGATTAGTATTGGCGGATGCGACAGTATAACTTCATCACCCTTTTTCTCGAAATGTCTGTCTTGTGGGTTACATCACTTCACATCCATGGTAACGATATTATACAATAAAACTCAACATAACAAAAGTGACAATTACCAAAAAAAGGCCAAACATCATTATTTAGAAAGAATAACAATATTTGTTAAACAAATAAAAAATGTTACATGTTTTTTTTTTATTCTTGAGAGTTGATTTTCATGTATTGACCAGTTGACTTTCAACAAGTATTTTATTTTCTTTTATACTCTAATTGTTTCAATTGTCCCACAAACTGTTTTGCATAAAAATGATTCTTCACAAAAACCTTTATAACTTTTAGGATATATTTTTGTTTACTTAAGCATTTTTTGTTATAAAACAATTCATTCATCATAAAAATGCTTGCATATATGTAAAATTTAAAATTTTGTATAAAATATTATAATAATTAATATTCAGTAAAATGTCCAAGATAATTTAGTGTTTTACTTCCATCCATCAAATGTTACATTAAATATACCTATCAACAATAATGAAAAAAATATAATGTTGTTTTTAAATTAATATACTCAAAATCATTTTCTAAGTAGATAATTGAATATTCAATCCAGTTGAATTATTAATGTGTAGATTTGTACATTTGTATTGATTTAGTGTTAGTTTGATGTAGGCATAATTATTATTTTTGTTTTAATATTATCATAAAACTTTGAGAAACTCTTGTCTTAGGTATGTTTTTTAAAGAAATAAAGGAAATAATTGATGCTATAAATATAATGTTTTATTCACATAATATATCCTGATATGAATATTTATTCCGCTTCTTCATGACTAGTAGGCACATGTTATGGGTGAATAGTTTGTATAGCTTGAATCTGAAAATCGTATAAGAGTTTTTAAGAGGATTGTATCCAGCAGTGGAGAGATGGAGGTTGGCAATAAATGAAAGCTTTGTAGAAACTTTACTAAGTAACTGATTAAGTAATAGTTGAAACTTGCTTGTGGCAGTAAGTAGGTATACATAGGTGAGTACCATTGTTTTATGATCCACGCTTATTATAGAGTGATTATTTGAGAAATACATAAAATCTATATATATAAAAGAAAGTGGTGTTAGTTACACCATTTATAACTAAAATATGGCTTACCGATTTGAATTATCTCTAATTTTTTGGATTCTTCTCCACCCCAAATAGCCGACAGGCTATTATATCTTACAAATTCACGGGAAGAAAATTAGTTACGCCATTCATTTTGAATTTCAATAAAAAATGCAATATGGAGAATTATACAAAATCAACGATGATGTTTTATTTTTATAGATTAGCCTATTTACAGAATAATTTTTGTATACATTTTCAAATTAGAATCGCTACTCATACAATTTAACATCTGTGGTTCTGAAATTTCAATTTTGAAAAAATCATAGATAAGAATTTTTATAAATTTAAAATGAATAGGTAAAAATAAATAAGTTCCTACATATTATATTACGTACAGCAGATAATAAACAAATCTGAGTTAAGTATAATTATTGGACATAAATGAATTTTATTTTTTTACACTATACGATGACACACTTGGACAATTACGGGAGTTTGTAAAGAGATTATAAATATTAATCATTCATAGTTGTTAGGCGCTACGAAGTTCGCTGGGTCAGCTAGTAATATATATTGGCAAGTAGTGTACTACAAATTTAAGAAAACCTTAACTTCCAAAATATTTCATTGTAAATATTGATTATAGGTACATCCATACATACCTGTCATCATGGCATTTTCCACAAGTAACCCTAGAATATTAATTGTATTTATTCAAAAGTACCTAGGGGGTTACTGTTAACGAAAATCTAATCTATTATTTTAAAAATATGTAGTTAATATAGGTATATTCAAAAAAATATTCAAACTAGCAAAATGCTCTCAGAGATCATTAGAAAGAAAGACAAACGTTAGGGATGAGAGATTTAAAATGAAAACAAAGTCACAGATATCATGGATTACGTTGCAAAACTTAATTGCCTTTGAGCATGTCATGTGACGATGGTAGTTGGACAGCTAAAATCCACAAATGATGACCATGAAGTAATTAAAGAAGCATCAGCAGATCACAAAAGAGATGAATACGAAAATTAATACAGAAGCTTCAAGATCATGATTTGTAGAAGTTCCGAAGAGGCCTATGTTCAGCAATGAAAAGGGCTGACAAGGGAGTGAGGGATACTTTTAAGTATATTTTATAGAAAACTGCAGTTTTCACAATCTGAATTTTGTTAAAAATCGTATAATATTTGGCACTCGACACTTTCGATCACTTTGACGTCTGTAAGACACTTGATAAGATTTCAGAGATATATGGCATCGGGAGTAAACCTCCAATTAATTATCAGCCCTCTCACAAATGAAAATTTATACTAAAATTTACCTAACTCAACATTTCTAAGGTTAATCCAGTCTAAGTAAAAAACCTACATGATATTTTTTCTATGATGTAGGTACCTACTTAATATTAAAATGATAATTAAAAATTATTAGAATAGTTTAAGTCGGGTTTAAAATTGGGACAATGCTAATTTTCGTTTGTGAGCAGGGTGTCACCAAGTCTATGATCTCAAAATTGGAATAGCAGTTATATCTTGTTTACGAGTATAGGTACGGTCGCGTGTGTTCAGATAATTAATAAACATGTAGAATAATACCTATACAAGTCCACACTTGGACAGAATCCCAATACAGACATTGTATAATTAAATTAATATCAAATACATACATACTCGTATATACATACACCTAATACACTCATTGAAACAATTCAATCCTTCAGAGTACTTCTTAGTTGGAATTGAAATTTAGCAAACGCTGTTTATACAATTCGACCTTACTATTTATACTATATTACTACATATGTATATAAGTATAAATTGTAAAACACTGTGTATCGGTGTTTTATAAATATATCAATACAGTGATAGAAAATATTGCCATTTACTTAATGATACCAAAATAGACCAAAAATATGTTGAAGGGTACTAATTTCCACACCGTGAAAATTCATTTTAAGACGTTTGAAATTGTTCAACTTTTTTCAATTCATATTTTAAAACTCACCCGTGGAAAATTTTTAGAGTAATTTAGCATTGTTAAAAACTACTCGTGAAAATGTCCACAAGCATGGACGAAAACGTTGAGTTTAAAATATATTATATTTTGAAAATTAGAACATTGTTTTGTTTTTTACAATTTAAAATTAGGTACCTACATAAAATACATAATTTAATTTCTGTAAATTGAAGTAATATATTTTAAGATGGGCAAACTTTTAATTTGAAAATTATTTTTCGTATGCATGATATATAGCTAGTGCAGTAAAGTTTACAAGTTAGTGTCTAACTCATCAAATTATATGAATTCATCTCAAAATAGAAAGTTGTATAGATTTAATAATATTTCTTGTGGTAAGAACTGTGGACAGAAGTTCAGCTGCCAGTTCCATTAAAATAAAAAAAATAATATGCTTACAAACTCCGGGTTAGTCATTAATCTAATAGTTTTATTTCAATTCAATTTATTCATACAAAATATAAAATAAATGTACAATAAATTTGTACAGGTGTTTGATAACTTTTTATATTTTATATGAAATTCACAAATCCCCTCAGACAGTACATGCTTAGCACCGGAATTAGAAGAAACAGTAGATTCTCCGATCTGATCTATCTTCATGATACAAGCTTTTTACGATCAAGCATTTATTAAAAAAAAACTTAAATATATTTTATTTTGTGACAATTATGTAGATGCAAACACCAAATCATGTCATACGTCGATATGAAAATTAAAGAACCACGTCGCAAAAACTTATATTTAGTTAAATCTATTTTCTACATGGGCACACGAAAAGACTACGCACCTCTGCAGATAAACTAGAATGCAAATAATTCGCATACATTGTATCAAGTGAAGAAACGATGCACAAAATGAGGCTACGCCGGAAACTTTGCGTTACTGAAATAAATAATCAGCACTCATTAAAAGTCTGTCCGTTAGAGAGCGGTTCGTATTTATCTATGCTGCTCAATGAAAAAATGTAACACTGACAAAATATATATTTACGATGACATTAAGATTTAACTAATATTATTTTCAACACATGACTGAGGATATAAAATACTGTTCTGTGATGTAAGGATGACGAAAATATACCAACTACATGCGTAGAAATGTACTTTATGTCACAATCAGCTGATTTGTACAATTTTAGTAATACGAGGAATTGTTGTGTTCTGAATGTATCGTTTTTTTATGACACGAAGAGAACAACCTCTTTATTCATTAGTTAGCCTACTTGTATGGGAGATGAATATTGGAGAGATAGAATTCTGTTTGTGTTCTTATAATTCGCGTACCTTTGGGCGCGTACTATTTCGACCCTTTAGAATTTTCACGAGTTGAATAGAAATATAACTATTTTTCAATTTTTTTATACTTAAATGAAAGTTTGTGTATGTCCTAACAAGCTTTTATTCGTAAAACTTTACAAATATTTAATGAATTTATTTAATCATCAAGGTAGGCTTATCACCAATTAAGTACATATAAATTTTCAATCATTTTATTAAACTGAAAAAAGTTTATTCGTTACGTATAGCAATAGGTCCTCTACTGTTTTCTGTAAGTTTTTAAAATTCCAACAAAAGGCGTTTATTCGTAAAAAATCATTTACAAGACATTCAAATTTTAAATTTTGCGGAGAATTTTCTCACCCATCCTTATTTTCTTATTTTGATGTTACGGCGATGACAACATACTGATATTATCAGTAGTAGTGGTCCTGATTACTCGTAAATAAGTAGATAGTTTTTAAATATAGAATACAATGGATGATATCATGATTATTATAGTGACTACTCCAATGTAGGAAATACCATGATAACATATGTAGATAATAGAAAGAGTAAACAGATATGGTTGAGGCTGAGTGGCATGCACTCCTACCCTTGCACATATCCTTGCGCAGATGGGGTTCAGGAGATGTTTTGCTTCCAGCTTGAATATTTTTGGTAGTTGACTTTATGGGTTTCTTCTTCTATCAGTGCCGTATCAGGTCCCCCCGACATTGCCGATCACTCTGGAGAATGCCTCTCTGTCTCGTGCTGTCCGGACTAGTTCTCCCATCCGTGTTATTCCGGTCCATTGCCGTATATTCCGCAGCCACGACATCTGCCTCCTTCCTACTCCACGACGTCTCTCAATCTTGCCTTCTATTATCAACTACAGAAGTCGATATTTATCGCCTCGTAGGATGTGGCCCGAATATGAGACTTTATGGGTTTAATTAATTAAGATTATATTCTATCTTTTCCAATGCTTTATCAACTGATAATTTATTGTCTAAGGTAATGAATGCATGTTTAGTTAGAGTCTAGCTTACAGGACTAGCATTGGCGTTATTAGTTTACTTTTTACCCTTACATTATTTGTATAATTTTGTTTCAACGTGCATGCTATAGACATTCTTGATTGGACGGTTGATGAATGTGTTTCCTTTCTTCTTTTATGAAAGTTTTGTCAACTCTCTGAATGTATTTCTGTGAAATAAATTAATAACATTTCGCGCCCCTCACATACCAAGTATATTGTAAAACCTTCAACATATTACAAGATACATATAATAATATGCCATTGTTAAAATCAGATTGATATAATAATGTATTGTAGGTAGGTATAAGGTACGTGGCTCTGTACGTAGCTACGGGGTGATTATGTCGTAACAACTGCACTAAACTTATGCCAATAATTTTTCAAAGTGACGTAGGGTCTGAGGACCGAAATAAAACTCTATGACCTGGGAGAACTTCATGTTCTAAAGACCAGAAAGTGAACCGAAGCAAATGAAGATTTTTTTCTTAAATTAATATTGTAACGGTGTGCTGATTCAAAATTATTTTCCAAAAGATTCTAAATTTATATAAATTATAGGTAACTACAAATCCTTGTGTCAATCAAGGATGTTACTCTCGACGCGTATCTAGAATCTAATGTAAATAAGGGCTAAAGTGAAAAATATAGTTTCTTTGTAATATCGATTAAGGCCATCCCATATCTTGATACGACACCATGACCAAGATATGGGATGGCCTGAGGCAGAGAACTGATGCCAATAAAGACGGACAGGTGTCTGTGAATGAATGGAGTTCTATGTGGGATGAGTTTGCCCAAAGTCTCGACCATCCTCTGCAGTGGCAGCAGCGTTACATGAACTTCATGTTTGACCTAGAAGATGCTTCCAACTTAACTAAAAAGCCACGGCGCTCTTGAGATGGTCACGGACCATTAAACAGCGCCAAATACAAATTACCTTTTTTATTATTATTATTAAGGTTGATAACAAGGCTTTTATAAGAAATATAGTATTTAAGACGTGGTGCTGGATACGAATGTTACAGATCCCTATTGTACTGCAAGAAGGACTCATGTATGTATGTACATGTCGATGTATAAAAAAGATTGGCAATGTCCTTATAACGAACGACTTCTTTCTAAATAATAAACAACATAGTAAGAGCAAAAACATTTGTTTTTTGGTTTCATTAAGAACTAATATCTCTATACTCGAAGAACTCAATGTCACGGAAAGTAATTTGTTTATCTGTATGAGAATATTCTCCAATAATTTGGACACGTAAGACGTAGGGTAGACGACAATATTGAAATAATATTATATCAGGAACCACGCTGGATCAGCAGAAATCAAGGGGAAGAATCAATCCACAGAGCAATAGTTCAGAAGAGCATGGAGCATAGCTGTATATTCATATGAGGAAATCTACGATAGAGAGAAAAATATGTCTGCATGATCTGCATAAATAATATAATATAACACAAATAAGGTGCGTGGTTTACGTTATTATATAAGGAATACATTTACCGAACAATAAATAGGTACCTACCAAAAAACTTATATTTTATAAGTAGGTGTGGTGCATTGAACGCTTTATTTTAAATTTTGAAAAATGGAATGACAAGTCAACATGATTGTTTTTAATTGCCTATTATTTATGACAGTTGTTTCAAATGTTCAGCGTATTTTGTAAATATTAATATTTTACTAAAAGTTATAATCCACTAATTTAATTATCTAGTATTTCAATTCTCATTCTCATAAAGGTTATTGAAAACTTCAGATTGGTTTTTAATTTGTATACTGTGATTATTTTTAGGTGATTTCGCTAACTATCTAGAC
Source organism: Athripsodes cinereus (assembly GCA_947579605.1). Classification (NCBI taxonomy): domain Eukaryota; kingdom Metazoa; phylum Arthropoda; class Insecta; order Trichoptera; family Leptoceridae; genus Athripsodes; species Athripsodes cinereus. The sequence goes on from OX388329.1 coordinate 6,393,187, forward strand.
TAGACTATGCATTTATATTATTTAAACAATATGCTATTCACCTGTGTGCCTCGATATTTTAATAATTAATTTCATCCATCTGTGTTATTTGTACTGTAAGTAAAGTGCAACTGTACGTTTTAGTGTAATTGTGCGGTTGAGTTGCATTAAAAGGGTTCGACTCTAAAGTACGTAGAGAAGTTGGGAGTGAGGTGGGGTAGGAACGGAGAATGACTAGAGTCGCCTCTGCGTTTCTCCTCGCAGTGAGACAGTAGCAACATTGCGATAATATCGTCGCTCGACTACCCTTGCTAACTATACCCCCACATCCCCGTCACAATGCCTGGACTTTCCGATCCCGTTGCTTTCCTTAAGGATTTTATTGCCGGTGGTGTATCTGCAGCAGTCTCCAAGACTGTTGTGGCTCCCATTGAGCGTGTCAAGCTTCTCCTTCAAGTCCAGCATATCTCCAAGCAAATTGCCGCGGACAAACGTTACAAGGGTGAGTTATAACATCAAATAATTACATTACAACTATCATATAACATTCACATCAAATTCAAAGTGTTAAAACAATAGAAATTAACAATATTTCATTACTTCCTTATTGGAAAAATATAAAACATGTATCTACCTTAAGTCAATAGTGTATGAATTTACTGAGTGTGCATAATTGTATTTATATTTGCTATCACTTATATTATTATGTACATATAAGGTAAACTATGAAAGAAACTATACGAGTGAACTATTCAAAATAACTTCAAACAACAAAAATTAAATTATTAACATTATATTAACAAAGCATTTCAAATCAATACACTATAAATTATTGAACGTTCGGATTGTTACATCATAAATGTCTAGTGAAAAGTTATGTCATTAGAATGAATTGAGATTTCAATGCCAAGTTTACCGAGTTAAAAGTTATGTTTTTATAATGCAGTAGAAAATTACTGCTGTTTATTTAATTGAAGAAAATCGATAGAAAAATCAAATTTTTCATTCACTTGTGTACTCTTTCATATTTCCCGCGCTCAAAGTTTTGTTTACAACGCATAAACGTCATTGTGTATACATTTTCTAATTATATTCTTTGTTTGTATGAGTTTGAGATAGTATTAGAAAAAAAAACATTGAAATATGACATCTAAATGTAAAGTTTTTCATTTACGTAACAAAACACAAAACAGCTGACTCGGTGCTATAAACGTATGTGGGTTAGAAGCGTTCACAGTGATGGAAACTGGCCAAGGTTGGGTTCATCAATGAACTGCAATCTATGTACTTACTGGATACATCTGAACAGGCATACCGATAGTAATATTACACATATATGAGACGATATTATAATATAATGTTAAACCATTGTTAGAGATAGATCACCTATACATTTTCATTATCATCTTTTGTATGATTGTACTCGACTGTTATGTAAACATTATTCCATGCAGTTTACAATATCGGCCCTGGCAAACATTATAATCTCAATTGAAAACCATTTATAATTCAATAACACACATTATAATTATAAACTCTTTTCCGTATGAAAATATTTTATGATATCTTTTACAAGATGAAAAATGTATTTATTGTTTTTGATTGATTTTATAAAATAATTTTTCCTCCACATACACAAGCATTGCTTACATGTGGGGATATTCATAAATGAGTGTAGAATATATAGATAATAAAAAAATGCATATTATGTCCTTAAACATCAGTCTTCGGTAAATAAAGTTTATTATTATATTAATAATGAACGTGGATATATGTCCCAGAAGTTTGAGAAGCACCCTTGAGGTGAAAGTATTACAAAACAGGGCTACGAAAGTTATTAAATTATTTTCAATTATGCCTTAATAATAAAGTTTTTATACAAAATTAAAGCAATATGTGAAATAATCTTCTGAATAAACGGATTGTAGGTACTTCATTGGAAGTGGAAAAAACTTTCGATGTAATCTGACGCTTTCCATACAGTTAAAAAGATAATTACTAGATTTGTTATTAAACTCAAATCATCCTCAAACTTCCTATGAGTATAAACAATGTGCTGAAGTCAGTAAGTTGGCAATGGGGTTTTAAAATTAAGAACAAAATGGTTCAATATCTGCTTTCAAGCATTGGACTGTCGACCACTTGTAGAATTAGCAATGTTTTAATAACATTTGAAAGCATTTTTCCTTAACCCTATACCTGTATTTTTTTTTTGAAAAAGATTATTTTGGATACGTATTGAACTCAAACAGATTAATAAAAATATTAATTTAAAAACACCAAAACAATTATCCGAATTTAAAATTGAAATTGACATTCTACCTTCCTAATAGATATATCTCGTGTATAGGGAGGGAGCACTCGAAAATCTCTTTAAGCTATATAGGACTCAATTTTTTAAGGTAATTTATTAATTACAATATCCTAAAAATAAAAAATTACAACACTTTTAAATTTGTATAATAAGATATATTCCTTTGTGTATTTCTTGAATTTCACATATTCCTGAATAACACGTACGTACTTCACTGGATAGTTCATTGTAATTAACAATAGTGGAAAGTATATTAATTTTAAGCTTCAGGGCTCTATTAGACCGCATTTCTTCTTTTACAGTGGAGGATCTACAGTCTTTGTAAATTTGTAACAGACAAGTTCGTGCATAAAAATGTATATTCCAAACATGCTTTCGTAATGACCAAACATCCCCATAAATGATTTTTGAGAGCGTAATATGTATACCGCGCTAGCTGTAAAACGAGAAACATGAATATCTCAATTGCAAATTTGAAATTCGCATTTATATATTTCGATTGAAAGATTAAAAAACCTTTCATCAATCTTCTAATTTTCATATTCATTGTTAAGAATCATATAATATGCAATAAGTAAAAAGGTATTACTACATGCCATTAAATTACTTAGGTATCTCAGCCACGTGAGTTTGTTGAATGTAGATATCTGAGTTAGGTATTTATGAATAATGCTATTTTCTATTTATACATTCCGTTACTGAATAGTGGAACTAAATAATATTATGTTTTACTGCTGACCTTAACTTGAAAATATTTTGGCAATGGTCAGGGTTTAGAACTTGAAATCGTCGCTATTACAGTGACCAATACGTGTGTAGGTAAACGATTACATAATTAGTTATTGATTATAATAATTAATGTTTAGTATTCAGAAATTTATTGTAATGAAATTTTATTGAGATTTCGGATGTTTTTCAATCCTAATTAGGCATTCAAATACTTACAAGCTATCAATGTAAAAACTTGAGAGCAGAAGCTCTTGAAAACCGGCTTGCAATTTATAAAATTATTAGTAGGCGTTTTTGTGTACTCTTTGTTACAATTTGAGTATTATTTATCAAATAATGTATGTTTGATCGAGTTCACACCTTTATTTGAACCTATTTACAGAAACCTTAGGCACTTACCCAACTTTTTCAAAAGTATTTCTTTCATCATATTCACATTAATTTGATCTAGCAAAATGGTATTCAATTTCCTTTTTATCGTGTTTTTGCAGGTATCGTCGACGCCTTTATCCGTATCCCCAAAGAACAGGGATTCTCCTCATTCTGGCGCGGTAACTTGGCCAATGTCATCAGGTACTTCCCAACCCAGGCCCTCAACTTTGCCTTCAAGGACAAGTACAAGCAGGTCTTCCTTGGTGGCGTTGACAAGAACACACAGTTCTGGCGCTACTTCGCTGGAAACTTGGCATCCGGTGGTGCTGCCGGTGCGACATCTCTGTGCTTCGTCTACCCACTTGACTTCGCCAGAACTAGGCAAGTTTGCTAGCGAAACAACGCTTTATTACTATTATTTTATCTATATCACAAAATAAACGGTCAAGGTATTTTACACGGTAGTCCAAAAAAGCACGTTCAAAAGTTGAAGTCAAAAGAAGTGTGGAAAATAATCAACGATGTTATATTAACCAGAAGAATTATCTAGTTGAAAATATAATAAGAAAATACTATTTTCACGTATTAATATTCTCTTACGTATGATCATTCTACAAACTGTTAGTGTTTATACTTTGATCAATATCTATTATGTAATTCTATAGAAATTTGAACGAGTTTACGTACAACCAACGTCCATAATTGGTGTACCTTTGAAGAAATCTATACTTATTTTAGTATCTATTTAAGTTATTTAGTGTAGATTTTATCATTGTCTTGGGCTCCAGACGCGTCAACGTGGTAGTAAAAGTAGTGATATTTATGGCATATAAAAGTGATTTTAAATACATATTTATTTACAGGTAAATCTTTCACAAAGAATTAAACGATTATTCGTTAAATCGACCCATCGTAGATTAAGTAAAATATGGAATTAAGACATGTATGAAAAATTAGAAAATACCTATACATTTTATGCTCCTCTCGTGAGCATAAAAAATGTTTATAAACCTTATTCGTTCAGAATAGCAATATTACGTCAATTGAGCTACACCTTTCCACGACATTCCTAACGATAATGCTGAAGATTGAGTAATTAAATTTATTAGAAAGTGATTATAGTGGGGTTATTTTATAAATTCGGTAAAGTTCGAAAATTATCTATAGGAATTCTATTTAATGCAAAACAGGCCATACATTCAATGTAATATTAAATATACATAATACAACTAGTACATACATTAGGTGTTTAACATTTTTTTGTATGAAAAATCATTATTATCATTATCTTGTTAATAACCAAACCTATTGCATTTGGATTATGTGTCTTAACTGTTAATTAATATGTGTACATGTGGGTAAATTATTTTATGATATTGCGATGTTTTTAACATTAATTTGCGTTATTTAAAACGTGATCTTCATGCGAATCGTAGTATAAATGATACTTGTAACTTGTATGCTAGATCTAAATTCACTTCTGTTATTGGTATTTGTTTTAATATTCATTGTCATTGAAATTATTGCCCGCGAAGTTTTGTCTTGATCTTAACTACAATTATGTGTCACGGTTATGCACATCAAATACCTAATCTGGTTACATAAAGGGTGAAGTGGTGACCTCTGTTTAAATTTTTGGTACAGCGTCAAGAATATTAATAATGCTTATAACAGTGGTAATTATTCAAATCTACTTGTAAATTGGCAGTAAACATTTAGGTGACAACTGAATTAATAGTTAGGCGTTTGAAAGTTATGACAATGGTTGAGATATTATCTATGCCAGTGTTTCCCAACCGGTGGTTCGCGAACCCCTGGGGGTTCGCTATGTGTACAAAGGGGGTTCGCGAAAATAATAGTGTAATAGCGGGATTTTAAATCGCCAAAGAATCTCCTTATTTAACTTCTGGCTCATTATAAAAACAGAATATTATTCTGTTCTGTCAAAAAATGCCATAGACGTTCTATTACCATTCTGCACAACATATCTGTGCGAGAAAGGATTTTCAACATATAGGTACTTATCTGAAAGATAAATATAGAAACAGGTTAAATGCAGAACCTGATCTAAGACTGAAATTGTCAGATATTGAGCCAAACTTTCAATTGCTTTGTTCCATGAAACAGCCAAAAATATCTCATTAAGAGCTTTTTCAAAGGAAACGTGTGCTGAAATAAGAACCAGTTTGTTAAATTTACTTTGTATTCAATTTTTATAGCTTATTTTAGTCTTATTAATATTAATCATTTTAGTCTTATTAATGTTTGTGCAATATGTAAAATAAATGTTCTACAAAATTTTATTGTTTTTTGCCTATCATTAACGACTACATAGGGGGTTCGCCAAATTCTGTTGGATTTTACTTTTGGTTCGCGAGGAGAAAAAGGTTGGGAAACACTGATCTATGTTATTGTATTTTACATAATTATAATAAGTGATATATTATAATGCTGGCAATTGAATCGATAATCTAAACTGAAGTAGGTACATAACCATATATTGATTAGGAAACTGTGTAAGTAAATGGATGCTCGCTGAATGGAGGCGTTTGCTTGCAAACTTTCGTCGTTCAAGAACATCGAGAATATTATGTATATACTCATATTGATTTATAACGTTAAATGATCGACTGTTCAATTAATAAATAAAGTTTAATACAAATTAATTTTGGATCAAAGAGTTTTTTTTATCTCAACAGAGTGGAACGTTGTGAGTTTGCATGCTAACGACAGTTTGTTCAAGTGAATATCTCAATTGTACTGGAGTTGTCTGTTTTTTGGGAATTTTATTTTAAAATCGATTACCTACGATGGATTAAATAAATAAGTATGCCTAACAATAGCTGAAGAGGCTCGTAGAAGTGCAATAATTAATAAAATAATGTAATGTGCATCGGGTTTTTATTGCCAGCTTTTAAGTTTTCTTTATTTATTTAGATAGGTATATGATTGTTTGTTACTCAAATAATTATAGAAGGCAATGTTGAAGAATTTTTAGTCTCCAATACTTGTTCAGATATTCATTCACCATAGTAAATAAAGACAACTATAAAATCGTATTTCTTCGACATTAAATTCATTTCGTAAAAAAAAACCCTAGTCTTATATTTCATTCACTACGAGTGTGTTTTTATGTTTTTTTTTTCTACATTTATTTTGTTATTTCCGAGTTGGCAGGAAGAAATCGCATATATGCCATAAACCCGTTTTAAGAAATATTTTTTCATTTGTTTAATTTTTTTTCTTTTCATACGCATCTGAATATTCAAATAATTGCGTAAAAACGTTAACCTGATAAATACGTACATATTGATGAAGATACATTTTATTTCATTTTTAAAAAAAAAAAATATAATATCCATTGCACTAATTTAATTCTAAATAGTAGATTAGTAGTACATTCAAATATATTTTGCTTGCGAAAATATTATCAAATCGTAATTATAAATATAATGTAGCTTACATAATATATGTGCATTATGATGAATATCTGTGTGTTTTCTTCCTTCAATAGATATTTTCTTATCATGCATTAAACCCATTTCCATGAATGTGTAATGGTCACCGTATTTTTTAATTTAATTTATTTCACATTATTAATAAATTAACCAAATTCAAGTGCGTTTTGTGTTCGTTTTGAATGTATGGGTTGTTATTACATTATCATTTGATAATATCTACATTTTTATTACGACAATATCAATAGATGTATTATGTAGATATCCTGTTTATATTAACCGCGTATGGTGCGACGTCATAGGAGGGCTAGCATTTTTATATAGAATAAAATGGCTAATGAATTAGTATACAAGATAAATATATTTTTCAGCGACTTGAATGACACTAGGTTTCAAAAGAATATTGGTAACATTTTTGAAGTGAATGGTCAAATGCAAAAAATCGTAATACTAATTTCTCAGAATTAAAAATCTTTTGCTGTTTCACTCCATACCATTAGGATGATAATGGTGTCCCCGTTCCAAAACAGAAGTATTGTATATCCTGTAGGATTGTATATCCTGACGGATTCATAAAAGAAACCTATACGAACCAACGCTTGTTTATGACGATAGACATGAAATTGTTTTGACCGCACGTTTTGATTTGCCGCATTACCAATTTTCCTCTAAATTTTTAGTCTATATTATATGGAGATGGAGAGCTCATTCTATAAGCTTTTTATATTCTTGCGAAGATCCTGACCGTATCGCGTTTTGTAAATATGGACCGTGGTAATTCGGCCAAAAAGCATTGTTTTATGTCAATAGATTTGTCGAAATTCTGAAAGGCCCTTTTTAACAATACTCAATCCGTTACTATGACGATGATATAAAAACGATAGAGGAATGTTGTGGGAAGAATTTTTCAAGCGAAAATCAAGCCCAATAAGCAAAACAACACTCTCAATTTTATATCGTTATTATTTGGCTACCCCACTTGTGGAAAATATCGTTATGGTATGAATGAATGAATGAATAATATTTAGTTTGAAATCTTTGTCTAAGTATGTTTTTATTACAGATTGGCTGCTGATGTCGGTAAAGCCGGTGTCCGCGAGTTCTCTGGCTTGGGTGACTGTTTGACCAAGATCTTCAAGACTGACGGCCTTGTCGGTCTGTACAGAGGTTTCGGAGTATCAGTGCAAGGTATCATCATCTACCGTGCCTCCTACTTCGGTTTCTACGATACCGCCAGGGGAATGCTTCCAGACCCCAAGAACACACCACTTGTGATCAGCTGGGCCATCGCTCAGGTGAGAAAATTTATCATTTTCGTGCAAAAAAATACGTCAAACAAAATTAATCACAGCTGAAAATACTAGCTCCAAATATTACACGGGTTATCGACTATAAAAATCTCCCAATATTTCTACGATACGAAAATATTACACGGGTTATCGACTATAAAAATCTCCCAATATTTCTACCAAACCAAAAAGATAAGAGACCTTACGAAGTCTTTTAGTGATGATATAATATGATTTTTAGTCATAACTTTCTTTGATCTGCGAATTTTCGTTACCCGTGTGAGACTTAAAAAGTCAATTCTTCGAGCAAGAAAGATATGAAATTAATTTACTCGATATTTTCACAATTTATCTACCTACCTCGTTTTTTTCTGTATGTGACCTATCACGTCATCTACCTAACCCATGTGTCGAAACACTTGAAATTCTAAAATAAAACTATTGCATGTAGTAGTTAATGATTTTTTTAATCAACCCTGTGTATTTTATTTGACAGGCCGTAACAACAGTTGCCGGTATCGTGTCATATCCATTCGACACAGTCCGTAGGCGTATGATGATGCAGTCTGGTCGTGCTAAGAGTGAAATCATTTACAAGAACACACTCCACTGCTGGGGCGTCATCGCCAAGACAGAAGGTGCAGGAGCTTTCTTCAAGGGTGCCTTCTCCAACGTTCTCAGAGGTACCGGAGGAGCCTTCGTACTTGTCCTCTACGACGAAATCAAGAAACTCCTATAAATACTTATTGGTTATTAAAATAAATTACTAAAAAAAATAAGCGATATTTATTTATAAAATGAAATACTATTAATATTAATAATTAATAGATATCTAATAATTGTTATCCATTCCAAGGAGCTTATTAATTTTTATTATTCAACCAAAATATATAATTTATTATATTTAATTTATTACTGATCGACTTATTTTTTAAAAAAAGATATTGAAATTATTATTTTTTTAAATCTGAAGAGGAGAGTAAGTGGGTGGTGTTAGGGTTTCCACCAGTGTGAAACTACTGAGTAAAATATTGTATTGTAACATCTATTATGATGTTATATTTAGTTAGTATGTAATAATGTATTTTTAATTGAATTCATAAGAAAACTAAAGAAACTTTTGATTGATGTTTTAACTCTTGTCGACAAGGTCCATCTATGATTTCCAAAAACACAATTAACAAAATCTTTAGTTTTCTGAAATGGTATTATAATTGTAATTACAATTATCATAAATATTAAGAATTTAATTATCAAAATTATAGAATTTGAAAAAAAAAATACGAGTCTTTCATTTTGCACATAGCTAATAAGAGTCCCAACCCTTAACAATGATTTAAATGCTTGTAAAATAACATAGGACTTTATAAAATTGACGATACAAGATCACAAATAGTTGGAATTCATGAAATGTAAAGATGTTATAGAGGTAGTGATATAGATAACTTTATTTGTGTTTAAATTTAAAATACCAGAGAGGTTACAAATATCTGCATCGTGTATCTGAAATATTTAACTGAATTTGCAGTTGATGTATTGTAATAATTATGAAAAATTGCCTAATGGACAAATAATTTCTACTGCAACTGCAAAAGAGCATAGAAATACTTTGGCATAAGGATGTCTTTGGTGGGCATGCTGTCAATTTATATTTAATACAGTCAGCAACAGTTTGTGGTAAAGGGCTGTGAGAAGATATACATCAAAATATCTGCATTCATTGGTGTTTTATGGTGAGTATATTTAATAGCTTGCGCTGTATTGATAAATACTTATTACTTTATGATATGAAAATGTGATGAATATTGATTGTTGTTTGATTGCGAAATATATAAACTTGCTGCAATAAATTGTTGTGACATTTGAACAAGACGATGCTATTTAAATTCAAATATTTGTTATTTTGTAAACCAATAAAAAAAACTGTTCTTGGGATTTGATATAATATTAGTTTCAAATACTCTGTTTACATCCATATTCACCATTCTTTATAGAATAAGCAAAGGTTTGATCATAAGGTGACAAACTTTAATTACACATTTTCTTTTTGTATATTTGACTTCCAATGACAAATATATTTTTTGAAGAGTGATTCATTGCAGCAGTCAATACATTTTAATAGGTTGATGATTTCTGAATGTGTGGTTAACATTATAGAATACATCTAATTATTAAAATAGGAGATATTTATAAAACTGATTACTATGTCATTTTATAAATTTTGTTTATTTACGAAATCTGAATTCTGGAATTATATTTTATAAAAAATATTCGACAGGACTAAGATTTGTATAAAAAAGCAATACGTCAATCTTCTTCGATATTTGTTGAAGTTTAAATATGAAGCACTTCAGAGTCAAATGTTAATAAGTTTATTTAAGGATATTATTATGTGAAACAAGATTAGAAAATAGGCAAATAATTAATGTAGAGACACAAAAACAACAACCAGTGAAACTCAAACATTCACCTTTCTCTACTCAAATACAACAATAACAATTTTACTTAATTGAATCTAATCATAGACAAAAGTATTATGTATGATTACTCTTCAACAATATCTACAACCATTGAGTACCTATATAATATGGTGCTTTCTACTGCAATAATTGCAGCTAGTTTTATTATGACACCTACAACTTAGAAATATTTTCATTTCAATTATAATCAACTACTATATTACAAATAAATAAATAGGTCAAAATTATAATAAAGTTTATGAACTAAATTGATTGATGAACAAACACATGACCCAACTCATTTGATATTTGACATTTATACTTAACACTATTCACAAATTACTTTGTATACCTATTTTGTATTCAATATTTGCATTCTCTCGCCAGTAATTTATTTTTGCAATGGCAGTGATATGAACGAACTGCTCTGGTAACAACTAGACTTCAATGAAAGTTTTTATTCTAATTTGGACTTTTTAAAAAAAAAAGATATATCTGGGTTTTGTTATAAACCCAATTACAACCTTATACACCTTTCACAGTAAGCTAAAAGCTTGTGTCGTGAACGGGGAGTTTGCCGGCACCTAGGATTGAACCACGGTCCCCTTTTTCACGAGGCAGAGATTCTACCTCCAGGCTACCGACGAACTCACCGAATTTATCGACAACGGACTTTTCATACTATTATTAAAAATGTTTATTTTCCATTCAAATAAGCTTGCAAACCTGGGTTTTGAGTAATCATTGTCAATAAAAAAGGTACTTTTTGTTTTTGCCTAATTCTAAGTTGATTGATCAAATTAGGCAAGCAATCAACCACTGATCAGACAACAAAAAACTAATATATTCTTCAATTACGAATCAGATTTCGTAACAGAGTTCGTCGGTAGCCTGGAGGTAGAGTCTCGGCCTTCAGAACAGGGGGTCCGTGGTTCGATCCCAGGTGCCGGCAAACTCCCCTTTCACGGCACAAGCTTTTAGCTTAGTGTGAAAGGTGTATAAGGTTGTACATATTTGGGTTTATAACAAAACCCAGATATATCTTTTTTAAAAAAAAAAAAAAAAAAGATTAAGTAAAATATATTTCTTTGATTCAGATTAATTAACCGCTTGAGTCCTAATTACAACAATAACAATAGATAATCGTCTAAGGTTTGTACATAGAGTGAAAATTCATTATGATGATATTATACTTTAAATAACACACAGATAACTTTTCACTTAGATTTATTCAATATCTCAAACACTTTTGTCAATTGCCGTGTACAGATGGCAGGATGCGAACGTCAATCAACACCAATCATCAAGCATGTGGCCAAATTTTGGAGCATTCGCCGAAGAAATATTCGGAGAATGCCTTCGTTAGCCGTCCACACCGCTTGACACAGCTTGACGAAGCTTAATGAACTTTGACTTTGGCCATAGATATATAACAAAATTTGACAGTTATCGTTCGCTACTCCCCCTTCGCTGGCAATCCGCCTATGTACGGATTGGACACCAATCTTTTGGCCGAATGTAAGATGGCGGTGTTTTGAACAGCTGTTTTCATGTGAGTTTTGTGCGTGATTTGTCATGATGACGTTTCGTCCGGTTTATATGCCTCGGTGTGGAGTAGAAAGTATTGAATTATTACGTCTACACACAGTTACAAGAGTGCATGTATGGTATTAAATGAGATTAAATGCAGAATAGAAGTGGCACAAACAGCATTTACTAAAATAATGAAAAACCTTCTTTGTGACTGCAATATAAACCCAAAGCTGAGACAAAGAATGGTCAAATTTTATGTATGGTCAGTCTTACTTTACGGTGTATAAGTGTGGACTCTCAAAATTAATATAATTAACCGCTTTGAAGTGTTTGAAATGTGGATCCACCGTACAATGCTAAGAATATCCTGGAGCTCTGTAAAATATTATATTTGGGCTATGTGATGAGAGGTAAAAAACACACCATACTCCAGCTCCTCATGAAGGGGAAGGTCGAGGGCCGCAGAAGACACCTCTCCAGCTGGCAAGACACGTGAAGAAGAAGAACCATACATACTCTTACACCTCGTATGGACAAGCAAGATACAACGCAACAATCAATTATAGAGAGGTAAGTTTTTTTTGTTGCAAACACTCCAAAAATATACACCAAAATAAGCAACAATTATCACTATTTCCAGTCAACTATTTAAATAATTAGTAGCAATTTTGCTCTTTATCTATCTTGGTTGAAAATTACACATCTCTAAATTGTTTTTTATTATCTCCCCAATATAGTAGAAAACCAAATGCAGATATTCGGCTCGCTAGAGAATATCTTTAAATCTAACCACAAAAGTGATCATTTCTTAAATTTATAGTTGTGTCCACAATACATTAACTGTACTATAAGAGTAGACTTAATACAATTAAAGGTCATTGACTGTAAGATAAACAACTTTCTTAATTAACTTTTGAAATGGAAGCGGACTTTCTTGAAAACTAATCCCGTCAATAGAGTTGTGTAATCGCTAAACGCCTGTGTTTTGATATTAATAAATTTAACATGAATTTACAGAGCGCAATACTGGCTACATACTGTAGTAATTTGTTATAATAATATTATCATTATCAAAAAGACGGTTCTCTGATGTCATTATCATGCTCATAAATATATTGATGCATTCTTTGATGATTAATAAAATTAACTAACCTTTATTTTGTAAGTCCGCTTGTTGTGCTTAACTTCCTGATAAATTTTGCATCTTTAGCAACATATCTGAATAGTGACAGGTGAATGTATTTAATATTTGCTTATATATCATATTTCACGAGTGGAAGAGACAGAATATTCAACAAACAGGCCATTCTTTCCACTTTATTTGAATATAAGACAGATTATTGTTAAATCAGAATAAAATTGAAGATACTAATTGTCTCATGTGAAATGTTATATGAATATTTGTCTCTTGCAGAACACTGGAATATATGTGTACAGAATAAATGGGAGACTTGTTTTATCCTAGGGACTTCACTGATGTGTTGCGTCATTTATATTTTTGTAAATTATAGTTAACTCCAAAAGGAAATCCGACCCCACAAGGAATAGAGTAAATCTTCCACTAAAACATCATGAACAGAACGACACTTTTGATTCACTGATCGACTGTCATCTAGCAGGATTGTCTCAGTTTTCCTATCGTAGAATAACCTGTGTATTCAACGTATAGCTAGTTTACTCGGTATCCTATGGATCTGAAATCCAGTTGTAGATAGATGGGAAAAAATCAATTAGCTATACCTACCATCTGAGATTTATTGCCATATAAGACTAATGAATTTTATTGAGAAAATAGTCTTTTTGAATCTAGATGACATTTAGTCATTGTCCTTAAATTTCAAACTCTTTTTATTTTTGTTTCAGTCAAGCTTTCTGAATGCATGAGATCATCAGTTCATATTCACACGGCCACAGAAGCCATCAATACAAAGAATCAACTTTGTAATGAAAAACCTACTTCCTTGAACTTTCAGTATGTGTGCTGTATAAAATTTTACACCATGTCAACATGATGTCACAGGCACTAATAAAAATAAATGTATGCAGTAATGGTTGTATTTAATTTAAAATATCTTCATTTTAATGAATTAAAGATAAAAAATAAAACACAGTTTACCTTTACTATGAAAGCAATTCATAATAAAAGTAATCAGTATTTTATTTTTTATGTTTAATTCATGTTTGTTCGATATTCGAGTTTTGAATAATTTTCTCTTAGCACAAATGGATATATAATATGGATATAGATATATACCTATTTGTTATGTGGAGCACCCAACGAAAAATTGGTTTCCCTCTCTTTTCGAGTGTCATGTAAAAAGCAAGTGTCCTAAATGTGTTATGTTGGCATGGAGAGCATGTTTATTACATGCAGCTGGTCTACTGGATACCCCACTTGTAGGATATGGCGTATATACTATTACTATCACGCCATATCCCACAAGTGAGGTAGACAGCTGGATGCAATAATTATGCAAGCCGTCTTCTCCATGCCCACAAAAAATTGTGTTATTCAGGAAAATGACAAGCCTCATCACTGATATGAGATGTACAATGTCTTTATTTTTTCAAAGACTTCCTTTTAAAAGATACTTGAAAACTTATGGAAAATATCTAGAGACGGATTCTTTTCCAGGTGCTCCACGGGTGAAAGAATTTTTAGTTGGTCTTACAATTGACTGATTTTTTTTCAAGGCTATATTTTTACATTATTTTCCTTATTTCATTTTTTATTTTTAAAATGCACACAGGATCAGACAGTCAATTTCTATAATTGACATGACAACAAAATGCAATATCAAAAGGTGGACCAGCGAAGATCCTATATTTACCTGAGAAGTATTAAAGAAATCAAAGTTAAATGAATCACTAACAAATAACTGTAAATTCAGTACCAAATAACTCACAATCCTTAAAAGTATGATTATGATAAATTATGATTAAAATATATGAAAAACAAATAAAACAAGATGAATAGATTCAAATGAATGAATCAAATAAGAACAAATTAATAAAATAAGACTAAAAATAATAAATCATGATACAATGTATTTAACACAATTAATATAATTATGATGAATAGATTTAGATCAACAAATTAAATAAGATTAAACTCAAGTCAAAGTAACAAATCATGATGAAAATGTATTTAAAACAATATATTAAGATGGATGTATTTAAATGAATGAATAAAATAAGAATAAATGATTATAGTAAGATTAAAAATCAATCAACAGTAAAAATAAGAACACTATAAAAAGATTCAAGTGAACGAATAGTTACTAGTTAAAATGTACAACTTATGTTCGGCCGCTATTAGAGAACGGCTTTTAAATTTGGTCGCCATATTTGGAGAAAGATATAGCATTGGAGAGAGTTCAGTGAAGGTACACCAAACTGGGAGTGGGGCTTAAGGATTTGACATATGAGGAGCGACTGGAGGCCTTGGGACTGACAACGCCTAAAGAAAGGAGAATGAGACATTCAAGGTGTTGAATGATTATTATGACTGTCCTGAACTGCCCCAAATCTACAATGAGCACTCGTGTTGCACAGCCTTAAGCTGAACATAAGTGTGTTTGCCCATAATCCACATAAACACTTTTTAAGTTACAGAGTTGTGGATGCTTGGAACGGGCTGCGTATAGATTTGTTGTTGCCGGGAGTGTAAATTCTTTTAAAAATGGACTTGACAGAGTGCAGTAACGTCATGGACTCATTCAAAGATATCAGCTTTACTGCATGATTGATATCCATAATGATAGATAAATAATAATAATATAACACAAATAAGTGAACAAAATAAGATTTTTTTAACATAATAAAATAAAGTAATGTATTAAAATATATTTACAACAAATTAAATAATATGAATAGATTCAAATGAATGTATAAAATAAAATATCAAATCAAAATGATAAAATGTATTAAAAATAAATTATGGTGAAAGATTCAGATCAATGAATAAACTATAATAAAGTAAGATTTAAAATAAAGTAATAAATCATGATAAAAATGTATTTAAAAGAAATAAAATAAGATGAGAAGATTATAATCATAGAATAAATATATGTCGGCCGGTGTGGCGTGGAGGTAACGCTCTTGCCTTTGAGTCATGAGGTCCCGGGTTCGATTCCCGGCCAGGGCAAAGTGAAGAATGACCTTTTTCAAATTGTCCTGGGTCTGGGTGTTACATGTATACGTGTGTAGTGCATTGTATATGTGTGTATCGTCGTGTTAGTACCCATAATACAAGATTCATCTGAGTTTGGGACTAGCTCGATCTGTGTGAATTGTCTATGTATGTTATAAATAGCTTTTAAATTTTAGATAGGAAGCACTGTGAAAGTTCATTTTGATTTAGATTAATATCAAAATAATATAAAGAACATCGTTCGCTTTATTGATATTTAGCTTTTCGGAAATACTTCCACTTTTTTTTAAAAAAAGATACATCTGGGTTTTGTTATAAACCCAAATACTACCTTATACACCTTTCACAGTAAGCTACTAAAAGCTTGTGTCGTGAAAGGGGAGTTTGCCGACACAAGTTTTTAGTAGCTTACTGTGAAAGGTGTATAAGGTTGTATTTGTACAAAACCCAGATGTATCTTTCAGTAATAATTACTTTTAATTATAAAAATAAATAATAAATTATTGTTATAAAAATGGACATATTATGTAAGCTACTAATATTAATATATCAATCACTGAAATTAAACAGCAATTATTTTATAATCTTATTTGTTACAAAGTTATTTGTCAAAAGAAAATATTATAGTTTTGATTATCTAAAATAAATACATTTACCTATATGTGATCTGTAAATATTGAAGAAGGATTAAATAAATGTGCAACGCTGTTCATAAAGATTTATTTTCAAAATATCATCCTTTGAGGGGTGGCACAAAGGCTTGAACACCGTTTATTTCTATATGCATGCATGCAATTCTTCATAAATGCTTTTCTATTCATTCTACTTGAACTCATCTCTCTTCAAGTACTGCTACAATATTCATCTCCTTCCAAAAACCATGTCAGGTCCCCCCAACGTCGGCTATCACCCTGGAGTACGCTTCTCTGTCCTGTTCTACCTGGAACAGTTCTTACACACTCTGGATTCCGTTTCACTTTCTGATGTTTCTTAGCCAGGACATTTGGCGCCTTCCCACCATATTCATAAGAACTGAAAATTCATAAATATAAAGTTAAAACAAAGAATACTCTCACCTCATGCCTAGATATTTTAGGAGTCAGGGGACTTCTATTTATTCGCACATATAAAAATATACTTTTTCTATTACTATGAATGAGCATGTAATAATCATTCAAGCTGTCCTCGCTGTACCAACAAAAATTAAGACATTCAGGATGGGTGGCAAACTTCATCACTAAATTTAGGATGTGATATGTATATTTTTACAAACAATTGCCTTTAACAGGGCTATCCTCTACCGATCTACATTGGCTGAGGGTCCCAGAGAGAGTGGAGTTTAAATTGTGTCTCACTGTCCACAAGGCCTTATGCGGCACGGCACCCACATGTCTAACCGAACTCTGTTCCGTCGACGAAACTCCGAGACGACCGCTGCGCTCGGCCTCTTCTGCTGTCAACAAACTCGTGAAACCCAATATGGCGAACACCTCCAAATTTGCAGAAAGGAGCTTCAGAGCCGCCGCGCCATCCGTCTGGAACAGACTGCCCACAGATCTGAGGGTGAATCAGTCCACAACCACGTTTAGAACCAAGTTGAAAACACTACTGTTCGGGAGAAGTCACGGCGCCCTTGAGATGGTCACGGATCATTAAACGGCGCCACATATAAATAGTCCGAATATTATTATTATTATTATCCAGGGGTTTATTTTATGATATCCTAGATAAAAAGAACTCTATCCTTTTAATATAATCGGATGTAATGTTTTCTAAGTAAATGAAGTATTATTTTGTAAATGAAATATTGTAGTTCAAACAAGGTTATTCTACAACACACAACAACCTGTAATTACGAAAGACATTCATTTTATGCTAACAAATATTAAATACACATAATAAGTGTTGTAATGAAATACTGTGAAATAATATTAATGTGTTCTCTTACCAAATGAATTAATCCGAAGCCTGATATTTTGACATTTGAGTTGATTATCAAGTAACATCTTTGGCTTGAGATCTCTTTGGACAGTATAAAATCTATCCTGGAAGTGCTGAAAGTGAAATTTAACAAAAGATTTGCAACGATTATAATAACATGAATTTCTTATGTGCATACATCTAAGCTTCGATTATTTTGAGAATAAGAATCCGGTGGAATCTTGCTGTTTTTTAAACACAAAATTAATTATTAGCATTTTCGTATGCGTTTGACATGTCACAAGTACTGAAATTTGTACAGTAAACTGATTTGTAGGTTAGGTTAGAGTAAATCAGGTGTTATTTTATGTAAAAGCACATTTATTGACAATCATTTCATTGTCATTTCTTAGGTGAAAACTATACGATTACGTGAATATAAGTAGAATTAATATGCTCAACACACTTACGCGCCAAATGCTAATTCTGACAATCAAATGGCATTGTTGACAAGTTAATAACCATAGAGAATAACTTTCTTCTTTTTCTTCTTTTTTTATTTCTTTTTTGGCTTTTCAACAAGCTTTTCAACAAAATATTATATTATACAAAAAGTATTAATTTGTAGAAAAGTTCATAATAAAACATCTTCCGGGATAAATTTGAATCACAAGAGACTTCGTTGACTTGTTTGATGATTTCAATGCAGATAGCAGTAATTCCGAAAAAAAGATATTGTTAATATTCTAAATACTTACAAAATTTATTATTTTGTATTTTTCATACCCATCCTACATAAAATTTTAGTACAGTACAATATTTAATATCGTGTTATTATTCTGTGTGACCATATTTTATTTTACAAAACCACTGCTTGTGGAGGTTAAAAATTACTAAATTCTTCAAAATGGCGTAGGAATTTGAAACGATCGGTTTTCTTAAAGAATATTTTCTAACAGGACCTTTTCCTACAACATAATGGGTATTTGCACCGACTATTGTTTTAATACCGGATACTTTCATATCGAATGAAAAAAGTTACATGCTCAATATAATATTATTTCTACCCCCTCCCCCCCCCCCTGCCGTAATTTCAAATGCTATAGAAATTTGAAATATTTCAAAATCTCCTCGGTTTTCTTAAAGAATAGACCATTAAAGGATGACGTCACAGAAAATCATTGAGGGTCATCAGGCATCCCAACACAACAGACGAAATACAACACTTCACAGTGTTTACCAACTTGACCATAATTCATTATTATCGTTCAAAAACTAACGTAATATTAAATAACATGCTATCAGTATAAGGTAATAAGGTACCTACATATATCTATAAAAGAAAAAAGCGTACCACGTGAAAGAAAATGCAGGACGTATATCTTTCTAACTGCGTAGTTCTAAGTATGTGTGAAAAAGAGATAAAGTACCCTAGCACACGCTATCTCAGATAGTAAATTATTTCCAAGAAGAGTGTTGTCATGTCGGTATTATCCTTCCGACTGTCAGTATAGACCATTAAAGGTCACGTGGTCTTGTCTATGGATTTGCTTTTGCTTGGGGGGCAAACAGTCAGATTGCGCAAATCATCCTTGTAGGATGTTGTGCCATAAGAGAAAAAAAGAAAGTCAGACGACAAAATAATAACAAAATCGACACTGACAGTTTTTTTGATTATTAGGTATTCTTTAGGCGTTCCACCTAATATTACACCGTAATCGTTTGTTGTGTTGGGATGCCTGATGCCCCTCAATGATTTTTCTGTGACGTCATCCTTTAATGGTCTATACCGACATGACAACGCTCTTCTTTGAAATAATTTTCTATCTGAGATAGCATGTGTTATGGTCCTTTATCTCTTTTTCACGCATAGTTATAACTGCGCAGTTAGAAGGAGATACCACCTTTTTGTTTGCTTTGTCTTTGTTTTAGAACAGAGCAGTTAGAAAGAGATACCACCTTTTTGTTTGTTTTGTTTTTGTTCCGTTGTTGACCCTCAAACATTTTTCTGTGACGTCATCCTTTAATGGTCTTATAGGAATTTGAAATATTTCAAAATCTTCTCGGTTTTCTTAAATATTATTTACTCGAATCATAGATAAAGTATCGGGTATTTTTACCGGAATTCCGATACTTTATCTACCGAATACCGACCAAGCTGTTTTGGGTTGATTAAAATACTAAAACATACCAAACAAACTCTATTTAAATCTACCAAAGAATTAAAAACTACTAAACACTGTTGCCAATGCCTCGAAAACTACCTATAAAGCAAGAAACTACCAAATCTGTGCACGCTGATGACATTATTCACGTGGATGTAAATGATTTTAAGTGTTAACAGTGTGATAAATACATTCACGTCATATTTTTACGTTTGATTGATGGTAAGTTCGGTTAGATTTGGTCTGATGCTATTTTATTTAAGTATTTTTTTGATTCTTTGGATGGCTACAGCTATTTTTCATGGTTTCATTAAAAAATTTCTAGCCACAATTTTATTATCTATCAAATTGGTGAATTCATTTTCATTGCATTTTTGTCTAACTTTGATTTATTTCTTTAATGTGTACTGTATTAATCATACTGGTAGCCCTGAAAACTATTTTCGCCATTCGTGTGTCAATATCCCCTTCAATAAAGTATATTTGTTATTAATCAAATGCGTACTAAAAAAGTAAAAAATTAGTTTAATACTCGTGAGAAAGACTGAATTTCGACGGATTATTATTTTCCACGTGATATAATAATATAAACTTATCTAAAATTAATTTGAAATTTCATCAATTGTTTGTGAGATGGCGGGTTTCATTACTTGAATTTTTTTACTGAGGTTTATAAATATAAAAACAAAAATAAAATCAGAACTTAGCCATAAAAATCATTTTATAAAAATCAAGTTATGATCGATGGCTTGATTTTTTCATGAGGTAGATTTTTTCATGCAAGCAACACTTTATCACAGTTTGGATACGTTATGCATCTATGGTTATGTTACACAGAATCTTCGCCGAAAGTTCCGCATCAATCCGCATGAGAATTTGTATGTAACTTCTGAAGGATTCGGCCTTGATTGCCAATCATTCGTTTTGCTGGTCAATCATATGATTGACAATCATTCGGCGTTCGCATCCTGCCATCTGTACACGGCAATGTAGATATAAAGGGTTTTTCAACAAGGACTTTGTTTTTTAAAACAAAATAAAACAAAAAAATTTGATGAAGATGATTAAAATTTTTATTGAATTACAAAGAGAAAAGTTTGGCAATTATGCATGAAAAATGATATCTGACAAATGTCCACCACGAGCACGCTGACAGATGTCGATTCTTTCATCAAAGTTTTTAATCACTTTTTCGCAAAATGGCGGGACTATTTCGCTAATCACATCACGGATTTTGAGTTTTAAGGCTGCAATCGATTCGATTGGCTCCGTATAGACTCTGTCCTTAACATAGCCCCACAAAAAATAATCCAGTGGCGTTAAATCACACGATCTGGCTGGCCACTTAACAGCTGAGTTTCGTGAAATCATGCGATCGGGAAATTTGGTTTGCAATAAATTGATCGTTTCATTGGCTGTGTGACATGTGGCACCGTCCTGTTGAAACCACATGTCAGTGATATCCACGTCATCAATAATAGGCCAAAATTGAGTTGTCAACATCTTGCGATAGCGTGATCCATTGACCGTTACCGCATTTCCAGTCTCATCTTCGAAAAAAAACGGCCCAATCACGCCTCCAGACCACATAGCGCACCATACAGTGACACGCTGAGCATGCAACGGCTTCTCAATAATTGCTCTAGGATTTTCAGAAGCCCAAATGCGGCAATTTTGCTTGTTGACGTACCCTGACAAGTGAAAATGGGCTTCGTCTGAAAAAATGATTTTTTCAGAAAAACCAGCGGGTTGTTCCTAAATGAATTGAGCGAATCTACGGCGATTTGAATGGTCGTTCGGCTTCAATTCCTGCACCAGTTGAACCTTGTAAGGCTTCAAAGCCAAATCCTTACGCAAAATTCGCCATGTGGTGGTTTTGGATAACCCCAATTGTCGAGAACGTCGAGGAATTGACAAATTTGGATCTGCTTCAACACTGTGGCTCACGGCTGCGATGTTTTCAGTTGAACGACCCGGTCGTACACGCGTTGGTGTTAACACATTTTGTATCGAGCCTGTCGACTCAAATTTAGCGACCAAATTCTTAATAGCGGTCTCAGAAGGACGATTATGTTGTCCGAAAATATCACGAATTTGACGAAATGTCACTTTAGCAGAACCACCATTTTCATAATGGATTTTAATTATTTTAATGCGATTTTCAAGCGAAATTGAATTCATTGCAACAATTGCCAATGCATCCACTACGAATACGTCAAAAAATTAAATGTCAAAACTATCATGTTGCTGGTGTTGCCACAATTAAAAAACAAAGTTCTTGTTGAACAACCCATTATTAACATTTTCAAGGTTTATTTATTTTTACGATTGAAATATCATTAATTATTTATTAGCAACTCTAAGATTACATATAGATACTAAATGATTTAAATTTTATAAAATGTTGTCTATGCTCTCAAAAGTAAGTGTATTGTAGATGTAGAATAGGTCAATGGTGATCGGCATTTCACCCAACCAACATAATTATGAGTGATTTAGCAAATTCCTGACAAATACAAACAGTCATATACAGATAATACTAACAGAATTGTATAAAGCCATAGGTGGACCGGTAAAATCTCCTATCATTACCAATATATAACACAAAATAATAATGAATGCAACAACAATGCCAGACATGTGGATTCAAACAATCTTAAGCATGAGATAAAATACAAAAGAATAAAATAAAAGAAAAACAATATGAACATGTTAAAATTCGTGATAAAAAAAAAACTTGATCTGTATTCATTGCGAAACTTTTAAAACATGTTTTATATAACAAATTTTGTTCTTTTCTTTAGTAGTCTACTGGATTTATTTTAGTTCCGTAGAGCATCCAGTAAAGAATTGGTCTCCCACTTTTCTCCGTAAGTTTTCGAGTGTCCTGTAAAAGGCAGGTGTTCGAAAAAATTAAGACATTTTACATTTTAAATTCGGCGATGAGGTTTGCTACCCATCCTGAATGTCTTGATTTTATATTGGCACGAAGACGACAGCTTGCATGTTTCTTACATGCAGCTGGTCTACTGGCAACCCCAGTTGTGGGATATGCCGTGATGGTATAGATCAGGGGTCTCCAAACTTTCCAGCCTTAGGGCCATACTGATTACTCCAGTAAATTCCGAGGGTCAAAACCATATTATCATTGTTGCCGGTGGTAAAAAGTGAAATAGTCCACTGATGAAAAAAAAAAGTCCGAAAAAGTAAAAAAAACTCATCTTTGTTGGAATTTTATAAGAGTCTTCCACTGACACAATTTGATAATTTGCATAAATTTGCTCGTGGGCTGTTTTCTGTTTTTGGTACTACTTATTTGTGTGAGAAGACCTTCTCCAAAATAAAGTACACAAAAAATGTTAACAGATCTAAATTAACTGATGAGCATCTTAAATCTCTTTTAATAATTGGTACAAGTAATATTAGTCCACAACTACAAACTATTGTCAGTGGAAAATCTCAATTACATAAATCTCATTAGTATTTCATGTCATTATGCTTGTTATAAGTTATGTTTTTATTTAAAATGTATAAAATGTTAGTTGGATTCATTTCAATAATTTGTTAGTTATTATATATTGAAGTTAAATTTTCTGCATATTATACATGTCTTTACTCATTACAATTCTGTGTTTCTTTATCCAACTTATCACAAAAACAATAACAATAAGCCTACAACAATGTTATGAGTAGTTAGCCCATGACCATATCAATGTAGATGTCATATTAATAATTATTCAACATAAAATTAGAATACTTCAGTAAACTAAATTTAGTTTGCTATAAAAAATATGTTCTCTAAAAGGAGTTTTCAAGTATGCTAGCTCTCCGCGGGTCAGACAAAATCTGTCCGTGGGCCGGACGTGGCCCTCGGGCCGTAGTTTGGAGACCCCTGGTATAGAAGATAAGTTGTATTTAAATACATAAAAGGAATTAAAAACAATTGGTACTTAAAATAAACTTTATTTACATTCAATAAATACCCCTAACAGCATAAATATTGCAAATATAAGAGTATATAAAAAATATGGCAATATTTTAAAATATAAACTACATGATTCTAAAATAAAATAATAATAAAAATATACACAAACTTGATCCATTTTTAATACTTTGTTACAATTTCTTATATTCAGATCTGATTTACTTAAAAAAAAGTTAAATATCATCTTGATTAACATACACTCAAGCAGTGTACAAATTTGCAAGTGTACTCTTATCAAATTTTAATTTATCGACCGATGGTTCTTGGTGGAAGTTCATATTAATAATTTTTAAAATGAAACACAGTATATAGTTATTCCACTATTGACTTTATTTATTTTTGCGAGCCGGCTTTCAAGAGCTTCCGCTCTCATCGTCAGGCAAAAGTAAAGAAAAAAGTAAAACTTTACTTTTGCCTGATGAGAGCGGAAGTTCTTGAAAGCCGGCTTGCAAAAATAAATAAAGTCAATAGTGGAATAACTATATAGTGTGTTTCATTTTAAAAATTGTACTTTTATCTCTAAAACAAAACATCAGATCTAAGTTTTCACAGACTGAAGTTCTATATAATTTTGACACGTCATAGACAAAAAATGACATATTGTATTAAAAATAAAATGACACTATGCATTGTAAAAAAATATAAATGTAAAATCAGGAATAGAGAGACATCTGTGATGAGTTTTATAAAGATTTTGTTCTTCACAATAAATGTTCAACATGAGACTGTTTGATACAGATATGAAATGCATTGAATAACGCAAATGAAAACAACACTCATACAATAATTATGACAAAGTGTTTTTGCATTGCATTTTTTAAAATAATAATTCAATTGATTTATATATACATCATTTTATAAAAGCGGAAAGTACTGTGATGTTTGGATGAAAAAAAATCTGTATGGTGGATGGAAACAACACTATACAAAGAAACATATTCTTTTTAGTGTGACCAGTCAAAACTTATCTACCATTATTATATTTACTACTAAATGGTGTTTGTTAACATGAAATAATTATCAACAATGATTGTGGGGTAATGCTTTTAATTGTAACTATAACATCTTTTAAAATGCATCAATTTGTTTGCATTCAATAAAAATTTAACATCATTAATAAGGGCAGAGAACAAAACTACAAAAATGTATTCAAACGTCAATTCGGGCAAAAAACTTGTATAGTGATATTTCCTTTCAACATGCAGATATTATTTCTGCACTATTTTAGCTGCCATATACCTACCAATTATTCCTGTATTTATCACATAAGTAGATTTTAACTAAATCAAAATTTCTTAAAATAATCATTCCACTTTTAACTTTTTTGTTCTTCTGTATTAAATCGGGGGTATAATATCAAAAATCATTTAAAAAAGCCATTTTGTGTAATACTTTTATATGTCGAGCACCCGGCAAAGAATTGGTCTACCACTCTTTTCCATAAGTTATCTAAAATTCAGCTCACAAATCATCCTTGTAGGATGTTATGCCATAAATGAAAGAAAAATAAAGACAGTTTATGTCTTAAATTCAGCAACCACACATCCTGAATGTTTTGATTTTTTGTTAGCGCCGAGAGGAAGATTGTTTATTGCGTGCGGCAGGTCAGCTGGCTGCTTCGCTAGTGAAATATGGTGTGATGGCATAGTAGTATTTTTTGCTCCTCTTAACCATTTGTTTTATTGAATGTATTTGATTCATTTGTACAGTTAAAATTTATTTGATATACAAACGAAACAGATGTGAAAATATGATTTGTTGGAAAATTATTTATATTCAGCAACATTACTGTCAAAAACTGTAAATTTCAATAACAAATCTCGGTCCATTTCTTCTATAGGTTATCCAATAGTATCCAGTTAGAAATTATATATTGATGATCATAGTTGTATTTATTATTTTAAATCTTTCACTGTTCACTGTTATAAGATATCATGGGGCATCCAGATATGAGATGGGGGAGGGGTACAAATTATATTTATATAATGAATTATTCTTGTACATAGTTGAATGTCATGTCATTTATTATGCATTCAAATAATATTGCAATCACTGGAAAAGATGCAACCCCTCGCCCCCATATGGCTTCTGTGATATCTTGTAACAGTATATATATATATGGACAATTTGTAAAGCGCCGTTTACTCATAACATGACCTCAAGGGCGCTGTATATCGTATCCATCACCCGAAACTCCCAGCAAAAAGGTGTGTCTTCAGCCCTCTTTTAAAACTCTCTCCATTCACCTCCTCTCGCAGACACACAGGCAGCTTGTTCCAACATCTGGGACCCGCAACACACAACGGTACACAGTGCAGGATAATAAAAATACGTAATACTATGATCATCAATATTTATGTTGTCATAATGGGTTCTACTGGATAACCTATAGTAGAAATTGACCCAAATCTCTTGATAATAATATTTGATAATGAAAATAACATAACATAACATAACATTCTAATTTGCTGTTTTAAGATATGCTACATAACTTTTGATATTAAACCCCCAATATTTAAATTATAAAATTATCACACAATATATTAATTGATCATTGCTTCAATATATATATTAGTTTTAATAATATATCTATAAAATGTTAAATAGTATAATTATAAGGCACTGGTTGTAAGAATGAATATATTTTTATAAATCGTAAGCATCTGGATCTCTAGTATCCATATCTTCTCCGTAATCAAGATCATCATCATTGGTATCCGAATCAAGATCGTCATGAATTTTGTCTTCAGAATGCTCCTTCCCTTTACCACATTGTGAACATCTACAAAATAACAAATTTGAAATGTATTATGTAAAAAATGCTTAATGTAATTTTAAATTATCAATTCTGAATAAGAGATATTAAATATCTTACAGAAGACATTGAAATTAGATATGCAACAAATATTAGGCATCTATTCGGTATTCTGCTTATTTGGTAACATTTTTACTATTCGGCCGAATAACAATTGCCCCAGTTGATGTACTGGGAAGCCACAGCACGACACAGAAGGAGTTGGGTTGGAGTGAGGATTAATGGAGGCTAGGGATCAATATGAGCTCTAAAGCTGCCATCGAAGAAAAAAATTAAACTCACCTGCTTTCATCTAATCCAAAGTTAGTGCATGTATCCCCAACACATTCACAGCAATGGTCGTGGAACCATCTAAAAAAAAAATATTAATCAAAATGGATTATATTGAGACTTATAGGAAATATTAAAATACCTATATTATATTCTCAGGCATGGCAAATAAAAATACAGACAAATATAAGCTTATAATAAAAAAAATATTCAATATTTAGAATCTATTGATTGAATCAAAATAATATAATTTTCTACACTTTATAAGCCAAAAATATTGATTTTGAAAAACATGGCAGTTGTTAGTCAATATTCAAGTTATGTATATATACCTGAAGCCGGAAGATCCCATAGATTGACAACTAGCTCTGCATTTACTCAACTGCATGCACTGGGACATGTAAGCAACTGTACAATTGCTAGTGATAGAGTTTTGTCTCACAGGATCATCAACATTTTCTGAAAGATTATAAATTATAAGTATACTTCTTTCTTAGTAATAATAGTTATTGTTTATTTGAATTGTTTTTAAAAAAATTGCAGAACGATTGTGAAGTGAGTGGATGATGGAAAGATAATAAAAGAAAGTATATTTGCCTACAAAAAAGAGTGCAAGAAAGCAAGAATTCTTAAGAACAGTGTGGCTTCACAACATGAATCAAATTCTTAAAGATGGCTGCATCAAGGATGAGAATCTGAATGAATGTGAAAGAGGCAAAAGTAAGGATAAAATTAATTAAAATAGATACGAGATACATAGAAAGATAGAGATGGTTATGTAATTATCTTAGGCTTATCCTCATAAGTTGACAGAGTGAATGAGTAAGGGTAAGAATATATATAGAAAACTTGATAAGAAGTTGTATCCAATAATAAGCTTACAGTGGTTGAAAAAATAGAGGTACTTACGCAGCGAAATGTCGGATGCAGGAATTACTGGTATTACAAATGTATCCCATCTTTTTGAATCGTCAGGATTGCCAGTGAGTACATCAAACAGACCGGGTACTCCATCAGGGAAGGCTTCAACGTAAGAGTGAGGATTAAGGGCAGCAGTAGGCCCAGCCCCTCCAGGACACATGTCTAGAAGAAAATAATGCTATAATAAAAATTTAAATAAGAATACATTATAAAGTATGAATCGCAGCTCTTATTAAAAAGGAAATTGTATTTTATGTACTAAATTGATTGATTCAACAGCAAGATTGTGGGAGTTCCATAACAATTTTAACTAATCCATTATTATTGCAGACACAAATATAAGTTTTGTTCTATATTTACATACATTTATTTCACTAAACACATTTTTTTTTGTGAGGCTTATTTTTTTGTCTAACTCAAAAGTCCCTTAAGCAAAAAGTATTCAACCGGAATGTTCTCTCACTTTATAAGATTTATTACTATCGATAGAGGTATATGCGAAGTTTTATGAAAAAATAAGCATGGCTTATTGCAAAATTCTATAAATATATAAAAAACACGCTCAGCTTTCATCTGATAATCAAATTTACACACCATTAATAATAATAACTAGACAATTTATAGTGCGCCGTTTTGTGGAATATATTCACTTCAAGGGCGCATCCTAAAATATCGTGTTTATATCTGTGATTGAAGCCTGATACATATAATACATATATTAATAAGCATATTATAAAAACTATACATATATAAATAACAAAAAGTTGTACAATTTATATCATTTATATGATATACCAAACAAGTGTGTCTTTAATCGACGCTTGAACAGATCAAGAGACTGTGTCTTACGCACTTCTTCAGGAAGATCATTCCACATGGATGGTCCAGCCGAGCTGAAGGCTCGAAAGGAATATTTAGGTCTCCCTCTTACACTAATCTCCGTCAACCTGACACCCGTATCAGAACCTGACCTAAGAGTGCTTTGTCTTTGATTTGGAACTTGCTGTCTACAGAGTTCGGAGATGTATGATGGAGCCATATTATGAATGGATTTGAAAACTGTGAGGCAAACCTTGAAAGCAATCCTTTCAGCGCACTTGAGCCAGTGTAGATTTTTGAGGGTACTAGTTATATGGGAGCGTTGGTCCATTTTGAAAATTAAGCGGGCAGCGGCGTTGAGCACAGATTGGATTCTCTGAAGCTGGTATTGCGGTAGATTGGCCAGAATACCGTTACAGTAATCTACCCGAGATACCACAAAGGAATTTATCAATGTTCTAGCATCGTGGGATGTCAGACATCTTCTAATGGGAGTTAATTGCCTTAGTGAAAAGAAACATTTACTGACGGTTGATGAGACGTGTTTATCCATAGATAATGAACTGTCAATGTAGGCTCCAAGAAACTTAACATGTTTGGATGGAATGATGTTGATGTTTTGAATGGATATTGGGTCGTAGTTTATAAGGTGTTGTCGTCTCGGTGAAGCAACCCAAAGGAATTTGGTCTTAGTAGGATTGATAGCACTAAGCGCTTTGAAGCGGATCGATGGCCATTATAAAGTAATAGAACCATTGTTGTCACTTTATACCTAAGTAGTAACTTAATATTGATGGTGAACCTACTCAGTATAACATAACATAACATGTATAGACAATTCACACAGACCGAGCTAATCCCAAACTAAGATGTGAATCTTGTATTATGGGTACTAACGCGACAATACATGTATATACAATGCACTACACACATATACATGTAACACCCAGACCCAGGACAATCTGAAAAAGGACATTCTTCATTTTGCCCTAGCCGGGAATCGAACCCGGGACCTCGTGACTCAAAGGCAAGTGCGTTAGCCTCCACACCACACCGGTTGTCAGTATGAAAACCTTATACATGCTACTAGTAAGAATAGGTGAATGTACTCATATTATTTTATGTTGTTTATTTATTATATATATAAGACAACAATTCAATTATAAAAAATTAAAATGATATTTGAAATTCTATAAAAAAAAAACAAAATTTGGCCCCAGACAGCACCATAGAGCTGGTATTAGGGGCTAGAAGATCTTCAAATAGATTTGTCTTCTAAAAAGCACGTAATTTACCTCTTGTTTTAACACAAAATCCTGACAAAAAAAATTTGAAATTAGAAAAAAAAACAAAAATCCGGCAATCAAAAACTAATATCTCTTCATTCTAGTGCACGTTTCTTCAATTGAAGGTATAAAAACTATTTAAATTCTTCAGCATTTCTGGTAGATCATTAAAAATCCTTACGGCTTCAAAATAAAATCCTTTTCTTTCTTTGTCAGTCCTTGGGCAGACTTTTCTTGAATTATTTATTTCTTTATTTATTTATTTAAATTTCTTTATTCAATCAATATCAATGTACAAACGTTGAAACAATATATCACCAATTGTTTCTGGTTTTGGTATATTTGTTATGTATATCACTGTTTCTGAGTATTAGCATGTTCGTTTTAATTAGACCATTTTTTGCATTATATATAGCCTTCGCCCTTTCCATGTTAATAGTAAAACTATGCAAGTAGTAACTATGAGATTAATAGGCCTATTGATGTACATTGTTGTAAAGAAATGAATAAGTTTAATAAGATATTTCGCTTGCATAAATAATAGACAATTACCAACACAGGAACAGCATTCACTGTAGAGATAACTGAGGCAGTTGACGCAATCCTTACAACATGAGCAGTGTGTAGTGAGATCACATTTGCATGATTGTGTCAACATGCATTTGGAGACGACACTAGCGCACGCAGCTTCATTACACAACGCTGCTTCACTACTAAGCATAAAACTGCTCATGAATAGCAGAGATAATAACGCTCCAACTGTAACAGAAAAATACATAAGATTTTTAAAATTTATTCATTCATACCGTCACGTCATTTTCAGACGTAGAAGATCAGCAGACTAACTAAGCATTCCTGCAACATTCATGGGTGAGGGAGGGTGCAACCCTTAGACTAACTACGCGTAATAAACAGCAAGTTGTCTCTGTAGCATGACGTGATAAAAAGTCAAGTCCCGCCACTAGATCCTAGAGTTGTCCTCTAGATCAGTGATTCCCAAACTATGGTACGCATACCACCAGTGGTACGCGACAATATTATTAAGGTGGTACGCAAACAGCCATGGCCATAGAACATACACAATAAATAATTAGATAAAACGTTTTTAAATTCAGTTCAGTGATACGCTACTGATTTATAATTTTGTGTGTGGTACGCGAAATTAAAAGTTTGGGAACCACTGCTCTAGATCCTTACCAATAAAAGTTAAAGACATTCAGGATGGGTGGCATACCTTATAGCTGAACTGAACTATCACTGATTTAATAATACCTGCCTCTTACAGGACACCCAAAAACTAACAGAAAATAATGGGAGACCTACAATTACAGGAAATTGTTAATTAGATCTAAATTCAATAATCTTATTATATTATCTGATCAGACAATCTTAGACAATCATATTTGAGGTTGTCTGTAGCTACGAATGCCCTGCTGGTTTATGAACACAAATCACAATAGTTGGTTAGCGTGGAATTTAGCAAGTAGCTATTTATTTACGGGGTTGGTAGTCTGTTGAAAAACATTTTTTTTTATAAACGTTAAAAAAAATATTATACAATAACTGCCTCTGTCAAACTGAGTACTTTTTTTATAAACATAAAAGTACAAAAAAAATTTGTATTGATAACAAGTGCTACCTTCAATAATCTTATAACAGATTAGAATAAAACCATTATTCAATAAAAAAAAAACAAAGTAAATAATAGATGTTTATAATTAACTAGTTAAGTTTAATGAAACAATAATATTGTAGTGTGTTTAGTGACAATGCCTGTTTATCATAATTGCCAATCATTTAGAATAAATAAATTTAAGCAAAACTTATAAATTTATATCTTAAAGCATCATCAGTGAATTTAAGAAATATATAAAAAGAAATTCATCGAAATTAAGCAAATGGGTATATATTCTACACATTTTACACTGGTTATCCAAGTCAACTTTTGAATGCAAATATGTTTAACAATACTAGAGATTTTTTTGCCAGTGATATTATTCATTTATCCAATACTAATTTAATGAAGCGCCTACAATGAATAAAGAAATTCCACCTGCGCCCTCCTTAGTTAGATCAATCAATAGTTATTATAAGAATAAATGCGATAACATAAATATTTGTTCTAATACAGGTATATTCCAAGAATTGTAATGTAAACTAATGATAAAACAACGCAGGAAGTAATTACACAGTTTATTAAGACACATTATTTCATACCTTTGGACACCATTTTGATTGTTTTTTCAACGAAAAATTAACTTAACACCACACGATCCACATAAAACATACATTAAAACAAACGCGCAACTTCAAAAGTTCTCCCAAAACTTGTTTTTACTACGACAACTTCTACGAACAAGAAAAACACCAACTTCTAACTGAGGCGTTTCTATGACAAAGTGACAGCAATCTATCTCTATGGTTTACGGTTTGTGTTGCCACTGTATTAATTCTTCTTATCAAAAATATTAAATTATAGTTTTAATTTTTTATTTCTAGATACTTCTTTTACTTGCTTATTGTTAAAAAATAAGACAAATTATTGAAATCTAACAGTCAAAGTTTTAATACTGCAGTTCTTGAATAATCATTACAAAATTTAACACTTCCTTGCTTTTTATTATATTGGTAACATTTAAGAAGACGTTCGGTTATAGCGAACTACGTGTGAAACATTTTTCTATCGAGCGACGTGATATTAGCAATTATACAAGTGTAATGCGTAAGTGGTTTGTTTGTGATCGAAAGTGGACACATTCATTTTGTCGGGATAGATGATAGGATGATAAACTAATTAGACCTCTTGTCAAAACATGACATTAAATTTATGTATGCGAGTTTTAAAAGTCTATTTCAAGAAAAAAAATAGTGTTCATATTTATTAAGTTGTGAAACTCTGGTTGCATGTCTTATTTTAATTGTTTTTCTTTATTTATTTTTTCTTTCAATATACATCTCATGTCTCATCGTCAATCAAAGGTGTTCAACAGAACTTCACAGATTTAATCTTTTATTTCTTCTTGGATTTCATAAAAAATAATTATTATGAACCTCAAACAAATATACAACAACCTCTTGCAAACACAAGAAATTATAAATACACAAGATGGCTGACGCTATTTTTTCTTTTATTTTATTAGAAATATTAGCTACAAACATTTATACAACCATTAAAAAACATAAACTACTATTAAAATACAAAATGGGCGACGATCCATACAAAATCATTGATCCCTTTTGGTCAATTTAGATTTGTGCAGATTCGATTGCGGCACGCGATGAATTTGTCTAGTTTCGAAATAAACCGTATTTTTTGACAATACACAATGTTGTTATTTTGAAGCCGCGTTTGAGCCTAATTCTTTGATACCCTGGATATCTGGATAGATGATTTTTTACCAGCATTAGACCATTAAGTTTTTACATGATAATGATTCATAAGAAGATTTTTTTAGAAGAAGATGTATCTCGGTTTTTGTAATAAGCCCAAATATGTACAACCTTATACACCTTTCACATCTGGTTGTATAATACTGAGAAGTGTGGATGGCGATTCTGCTGCCGCGTTTTTTTCAGGTATTACATTCTATGATTTTTTAATTAAGTTTAAACCAAGTAATTTAGGATTTATCTACTTTCGTTTTCAAATCACACAAAAATGTGTATTTCAGATGAGAAAAAAAATCAAGGAAAATAATAAAAAATAGCAAATAAGTTAATACCCAATATTATTGTAAAATAATTAATATATTTTATTCTATATCCCAACATTTTTCGTGATTTATGTGAACCGTATCTTCAGTTTTGAACGTGGTACGTCACAAAGCTATGAAAACCGCCAAATTTAATAATGGTTCAAATCAAATTTCTTTCGCCACTATTTCAAAGCATTGAAAACAATAGCACAAAGAAGGCAAACTATTTACCTACATGTTTATTACATTATAAGTCTTATACAGTCACCCTGCACGCCTTCCTTAAAAAAATCAGCCCTCTCGGATTTACAGGGATCAGCGTCCTCACTTTTCTGTCAATTTTTCACAAACTTATTCCTTAGAGGTACAACAAATCACAAAATATGATAAAACAAAACCACTATAAACACTACATAGAGCAGGCATTTTGCTACTGTATGCTATCAAACACCACTCATTTAGATGATTTTAAACTAGTTTTAATAAATATGAAATGTAGAGCACAAATTGCACGATTTCAAATGTCAAACACCATAGAATAATAAATATACTAAAGTATGTCAAACACTTGATAATGAATGAGAGAGTGGATTTGTTCAAGGCAAGGTTAAAGACTCTATTTGACTTGAATTCTTGAATGGGTTCTTGCGGTCGTTTTTCTACAGAACGACGCATTTTGCAAAAATATCTAGTTATTATTATTAAAATTGAAATGGATAGTAAATTGATTAAAAGTCAATAGCTACATCCTCACAAAAGAGGTGATTGCGTGTAATAAACACGTAGGTCGTTCTCATCGCGCCAAAAAATATATTAAGTGACAAATTAACTCGTCGCTGAAATGAAGATGTTAAATGTCTTATTCATAAGGTTTTCGAATACCTGCCTTTTACAGGACACTTGAAAACTTGGAAGATCTGTTTTTTGCCGGGGACTCCATGGTGAAGTTGGCACATATACCTACATAACAATATGACACATTACGAGTAGAGTTAAATAACATTTTTTTCTCATTCAACGTTCACAGTCATAAAAATAATATCAATACGAGACGGTCCGTGATTCGATTCCAAGCGTGACCGACTTCTGTTTTTACTGAACTTACATATACCTACATATATAATTGCATATAACTTAAACATTTGGTTCTGTGTAAAAAGATATTATTTTTTTATAGGTTATCTATCCGTCTATACCAGTGATCCTCAGGGGTCCACGGGAGACTCGACGGGGGTCCACGATGGCGTGACTAAAAATTGGGGGTGCACGAGTCGTAAGACGGGGTCCACGAATCCATAATTAAAGTATCGGATATTGGCATAAACAATTGTCGGTACAAATACCCGGTACATTGTAGAAAAAGGTACTGTGAGAAAATTCTATATAAGAAAACCGAGGAGTTTTTGAAATATTTCAAATTCCTATACCATTTCGAAAATTTAGCGACGGGGGTATAGAAATACAGGGGTTCCACCGGAACCAGCAAATTTTTGGAAGTGGTCTATGAGAAAAAAAAGTTTGGGAACTCCCGCAAGTTGCATAGCTAGCAGACTAACAGCTGGAAGTCATAGGGGTGCAGGTCGTCCTCTCTGTACTAATAAAATATAAAACAACAGGATGAGATGTCTCATTGCTGAATGGTATCATCGTCGTTGGATTCATGAAAATTCATTTGTGCTTTCATCAAGTTTTTACATGAGATCAAAAGAGCTGCGCTTTGCTGGAGGACGATTTCTATAAGTCTGATTCGTTACGTGGAAGCTGTTTTAGAAATTCTACAGAATATTGATTTTCAAGGCATGAAAAATTCACAAAATCAGTTTTCGGTCCGTGTAAGTTTTAATGAATTATCCTAGAAAAAGTAGAAAATAAGATTTTCATTATAATGTTATCACTGTATCTTTAAGACTAGTATTTTCATGTCCTAATTATCATTTCATACCCTTATTTTAAATTTCCTAAAACTAGTCTCACTAGTATTTAATTATGGGCAGGTTTTGTCGGCGGAAACCTTTCAGGCGATATCTGAGGCTTCTCATATGAACAAAAGAGTGTAGATAACATAGGAACTACCATTCCTAAAACATCCACGGATAAGGAAGGTTACAACCCTTAATATTCTGTGTTTGATTGTTGCATTTATATGAATTTAGTGTATTGTATATAAATATATGTATCGTTGTGTTAGTACCTATTCCCATAAATCATTCTTCTTATTGTCGCTCACAACTTGATCTCCAAATTCCGCAGCCACCGGATCGCGTCATTCGTAAGTGCGTGTAAGTCCTGAAGTTCTTCATGGAATGCATATGTGTAACACTCGTTTATCAGATGGTCGATAGTTTATTGTCTCGCTCCTCATGTGCACGCCGGTGAATCAATCCATCCCCATTAATACAAGTTAGAAGCTGTACAGCCTACATCACAATATCTTATACCATTTATTGTACACCATATTTTCCTGGGAAGTATAAAT
The DNA here is from genome assembly GCA_947579605.1 of Athripsodes cinereus. Taxonomy (NCBI): domain Eukaryota; kingdom Metazoa; phylum Arthropoda; class Insecta; order Trichoptera; family Leptoceridae; genus Athripsodes; species Athripsodes cinereus. Next base: position 6,429,825 of record OX388329.1, read on the forward strand.
CCAGGCAGTTCTTCTGTTGAATCTGGTACTAGGGTTTGGTTTCTTACTGACGATAATGTCCTTAGTTCTCTCCACCTATCTTTAGTACTGCAGTCCGAGCTTTGAGCAACGGCTTTCCAATAAGGACGTCGAGATATTAGGCGGTTTGGTGGAGATATTAGATAGATTGTATTGTATTATTTTATTGATTCATAATATCTTAGTTGGGATTAACTCGATCTGTGTGAATTGTCTATACATGTAATGTTATGTTAAAATTTTCATTTTAACTTTGAGATAGGTAAGTATGACACAGAATGGACGACTTCTATGTTTATGACACACAATTAGTCCGTTGGCTACTCGACATGTGTTAAGTGCCAATATGGTATGAATAAATGTATAAGAATATCTGCCGGAAATGAGACCAGACAAAAGCAATTCTGTTTCTATAAAATTAGGTTTAGTAAAATAAATATATGAAAATAAAAACAGTGAATCTATTGTTCAGAAAAAGAACCAGATTCTATATTATGCTGTATCTACCAATGTTTGATCTGGGTGACTAGCATTGAATTTGATAAAATAATTTATTAATGAAATTATTCATTATAAATAAATACTTATGTCTATTAGGCAGATAAATATTAATAGGTACGTAAAATATATTCCTAAAAGATTAAATTTTAATTGCAAGTAGGTACCTACAATTATTATGTACCTAAAGCACTTTCTCGACACAAACATAATTATTATCATCATCGCTTCCTGTGAGGATATTTAGAGGTGGTCTGATAGTAGAATCTCAGACTTTCTTTTTCAGAGTTGCCAGGTTTGATTCCTTTCTCACTTATTTTTAAAGGATTAACAATGAAACAGATGCGAGACATTTTATTACAATGTAAAATATTTAGTATTATTTATTAATTTTTTTAAACACTTTCCTGCACACAGATGTCATCACTCATCAGTGTAGCTGGCGGACTTATCACTTATATAATTTCTTCCAGACAACCAGTGCTGTCTTAATTTTGCTGAGACAGTTCTTTTCCAAACCCTGGTTGCGAAAATTTCTTCCGAAACTCCAGGACCCAGCTGGGAACCGAACCCAGGACCTCGGTGATGCAAGTCGACTGCGATAGCTTTAGCGTTGCGGGGCCAACTACCTGGAACCGATTGCCAGCGGATTTGGTTATTTGGCTTATAAAAATCGCTATCGATTTCAGCTATTAATGGCAAAGGTTAGTCGAAATTGATAACGGTTTTTAAAAGTCAAGTAACAGTGATAATACATACATAGTATGAATTCCTAAGATATACCTATTATAAAAAAAAATCAATTCTTTTCATTTGCCATTCTACTTTCTTTAATGATGAATATGATGGGCCATTTCTTCGGTACCGTTTAATTAAAGATTTATCTCAAGGGTGAAGAAAGCTTTAATGAAAAAGCGATGTCTTCAGTTCATCTTCACGACGCAAAACATTTTACCTACTGCGGCAAAGTTTTGGTATGTATTGGGCTTTTTGGGCTTATAACAGGCCAGATCCAGCTTTTTATTTAATCTAGATTTGACTTTAATGCCTTGCAGAAATTATAATTGTTATTTGTCAATACTGTTTATGACGCATTGTGCTATGGTTTAAATTAATTAATTGTAATGTAAAATTAGAAATTTCAATGAAATATTTAATTGGTGCACTATAGAACATTCTTTTGTGTGCTAGGTTTTTGTTTTCATCAGAAATAAATTTGTTTTTTTTCTAGACATGGTTAGCAAACCAAGATCTAAATATTTTTTTTTGTGAATGTGTAAGGCGATAATAATACTAATATTTACGTAACATTGAAATTAATGAAATAAAATTAAGTGCCTATGTTAAATAATATTATCTATCAGATTTAGACAAAAGAAATTTTAATCCATTTGTTTGGCACCCCTAATCCTATTTCTTAGAGATGTGGAAATTTGAGATATCCTTTATTCTAGGGATGCGTACACCTAAATATACAACACATGTATACATATTAACATTATATAGGACTTGTATGTTTGTGTGAGTTACATATATAATTATAACTTAATAATAACCCGGCATTGCTCAGTCTTACGATGCTGATGATGGGAGGTGATATTTCCTTCGGCACCGTTTAATGGAGTTTTCATCTCAAGGGAGCGGAAAGCTTTATTGTTTGATGAACAATATGTCTTCAGTTTGCTCCTGTACGTTGTTATAGATTAATTTTTCCGAAAAACCTCGCCAGTCGATTCCAGTTGATGGGTCTCGCGACGCTAAAATCTCTTGTACAGAAGCAATGCTTGTTGACTAAGTTGATGTCATCCAGCATATTGGTGATTGTTTTTGGAGAGCGTAGGGGTCTACTTGTAGATGTTTTGAGAACACGGAGTTCAAGAATTAAGGTGTCATATTATTCAGAATCTTATAAACCATAAGACACATTTTGTATTGGACCCTTCCTAAAAACTTCAAGTGTTATTGTCTGCTCATAAACAATCAAATATGTACACTTATTTTTATTAATTTTAATTATATACTAGGTACCTATCCTGAAAGAAAAATATAATTTGGTCAGCTATTTTTCGTAGCAAATTGATTTACTTTATGTATTAATAGTTCAATATTTTATACAAATACAAACTTCAAATTGTATTCTCTTTGTCATTTGATTAGTGGCTAAGAGTTTGTGGTGGTACAAAAACGAAATTTGTTGATTTCTTCTCATACTAGCTGAATAATGCTACCTGGATAACTTAGAATAATTTTGAATGGAATATTGATTTGTGCTTGAATTGTAATTATAATTAAAAATATAATATTTCGATTTAACTTTCAAAAAATTGACAGTAAGCATATATATGAGAACATGTATAGTAAACATTAGTTTTTTTTAGCCTAAATAGTCAAGCTGCTAATGGAACTAGAGTTGCCACACGTACCTACTTTATAATAAAATAATGTACGTTATTTCAGGTAATTGTACTCTATACTTTATGAGAACAATAAAGTACACGAAAATACTTTATTTCGCATAATTTGATTTCTTTGGAATTTCGAAAAGTTTAGTCGTAAGTTATTTTTCGTTAAACGAAATTTATCGATTGCTGCAAAGCGTCTCTGAATTTGATAAAAATGAATTAGGTACTTATTTACTTTAATTTAAATATAGACCGTAAAGATACTGTGCAATTGTTTAATAGAGATACTAATTTGATGCAAACTGCAAAAAGGAATGAAAAAACATAATAATAAATAAAGAAAAATAAATTGTACTTTATTTTGATACTATGTACTTTTTTTCTTACCTATAAGAACCAATGTACTTTAACCTAAAAAAAAGGTGGCAACCCTAAATGGAACGTACAAACATGCATATATTCGGTGGACTTTATATATTTTGTATTGTATGGATATTATTCAGCATTATGAAAAATGATTCAATGCGTCACAGAGAAGCTTTTCGTTACAACGGAATTACGGTTCAGTCCTCAAACGTCGTCTATGCGTTACGCTCGACGCATAGAAGGGAGCGCATCTTTCAAAAGTTTGTTGTGTTTATGTGAAAAAATATAAACATTCGTTTTTCAAAAGTTGTTAAGTACTTAAAACATAAATTATCTGAGTGAAGTGTTAATAATAATTAAAATGAAATACGGTAGATCACCTGAGACAGTTGTAAGCGATTGTACTGAATTAAAAATTGAACCAGAGGATGATTATGGTGATGAGGAATCTATGCAACAGGAAACATACTCTGCTTACATTCTACCAGAACAACATTTTTATAATCAGCATCACCCAGTACAGATACCTTTACAAATCGTAGATCACAACAGAAAAAGGAAAAGAATTCCATCATATTCCGATCAGTCTGGTCAAGATTTATGTATAAATCCTTGTCAAACATTCAGACAGACTAAAAGCAGACGCAGGACATCACAAAGTTTCGAAGATATTCAAAGTCAAAGAGTCATGGCGAACGTAAGAGAACGACAAAGGACGCAGAGTTTGAACGAAGCTTTTGCAAATTTAAGAAAAATAATTCCAACCTTACCGAGTGATAAATTATCCAAGATACAAACATTGAAATTGGCGTCACGTTATATTGAGTTTTTGTATCGCGTTTTGTCTAATCCAGAAGATTCAAGCACCGCGGGGGGTCAAGGCTCCTACATGGCACATGAGAAGCTCAGCTATGCTTTTTCAGTATGGAGAATGGAAGGCGACTGGGGAAATGAACAACTACAGTGATATTCACGCACAATTTATTCCAAAAATTATTATATTCGAGTGATCTTCATAAAAATAAGACATAAATACAATATGAAATATGTCATGATAGGTAATATTCATTAAATTATAGATACATGTTACATTAGTTTAATAATGTTTAATGGTGAAACCAAATCGTATGCAAATGTATGTTTGCATATTTTGTGCATATCTTAATAGATATTTGCACATTTTAATCATAATTTATTCATTTACAATGTTGCGCATTTCCTCTACTTTTTTATACCTACCTGAAATATTAGCAGATCTATTTCACATTACATAAAATATTCTCAAACTTCTAAACATCATCGCAACAATTCACAGTATTCAGATAAAACGCTATTATTTTTAATGGGATATTATTTGAACTAAACACTATTTTTTATGTGCATGTTATTATTTTTTACAATTATAATATTTATTATTAAGTTCAATAGCACAAATCTCTTTGTAATACTTACAACTGTGGGCCAATGCGGTCCCAGAAAACAAAATTTCAAAAACGAGTTATAATTTAAAAATTACGAATATTTGCATGCTTTGTTAAATTGCATATAATCTGATCGTTGGAGAATTTAATCATTATTAATCATATATTTTAATAATTATTTAGTGCTGCGATATTTTAACCAAAAATTCGATAATATTAAGATTAAAAATAACCCTTGGAGTGGTTTATTCCACAAAACGGGGGATTTTTAAAACAAATTGATTTAAATATAATTAGGTATTATAAATAGAAATATAATTCTTATTTTAAAATGTATTAATAATTTTACTTAATGTGATTTTAATAATTTCTATTGCAACGGAATTTGTTACCTATTTCTAAACATTTCAAAGATTTATATTTGTATTTTAGTTATTACCTATGTTTGTAATTATAAAAATAAGTAATTTTTGATTTTATTAGTATTAAGTGTACAAATTAATTACCATAAAACAAATACAGCTATACCAAAGATTTAATAATTTTAATATTGACATTATTTGTAAATACTCATTATATTTTATTAAAATTATTATTTTTAGTTAACTATGTATTAGGTATGTATAATTAAGTAAATGTTTAATTAAGTTAATATTATTTTTGAAAAAAAAACTAATCAGAGCAGGGCATTGTAAATTTTAATTTAACCTTGTTAACTCTATTAACGGAATAGTGTTAAAATCGTTATTTTTTAAAAATATATGTTAGCAATTCTCGGTAAATAGTTTCAGCTAATTCCAGAAACACCGAGGTAAAAAACGTATCCAATTAATGAAAAATTCTGGAACTAAGACAACAACAGGTCGTCTGAAGCTTTTTTCAAAAAGCTTGTTTTATCAATAATACCAAATTTTAATTAAAATAATTCTTTGGTGACCCCTTCTTTGAGAAAGTACCAGACTTAATTATATCTCAGTGAAGCTTTATAACGACAATTAATGTCACAGTTCAAAAAAGATTCATCTCAGTTCATCAATGCTCAGTTTTGATTTAAATGTAAGTTATGAAATTATGTTTGTAGTTCGAAAAATTGTATAATAATGCTGATGAAAAACATTAATTAGAATACAGATTTAAAATAATATTAAAATCAAAATGTATTCATTACTAATTTGGCTCAAACTACTCAGTTTTTGGATAAATAATCTTATTTATAAAAAAATGCACATTACCAAATAGTTGTATACACCTATTATATTTATAATTTGTAGTATTGCCGTAGATTTACTGAGCAACAAAAAAGTATACCTAACTGTTCTTACAAAAAAGTATTGTCTAAAAAACATGAAGAATTATAACTATTATTGAATTATGATATATTATAATATTATTACATAGATATTTTAACCGACTGCTCTTCTTTTATTTGCATTACATTCCTGTATGAAAATATTATTTACGTATGTATAAAGTCAATCATATCTAAAATTGTCTAGCGAAAAGCCGTCAATTCAACTGTCAAATTGCATTGTCTTTGTTTTTATAAATAAATACAATCATATAAATTTTATATGTGCAAATTCACTGTTAGCTGTGATTAAATATTTACGAGTTTTGACAAATTCGTTACGAAGATCATTTCCAAAAGAGTTGTTTTCTTAGATTTTATTGACTTTATACATTTTGCACATTTTTTAATAATGAAAATGTCTGGCGAATTTCAGAGTTTTACGCAGTATCTATTTTTGAACTATGCAGTTATTGAAGCTGGCGAATTATATGAATGTCCTTATAGAATAATATGTAGGTATGCAAATCAAATAAAAAAAAATATTAGATAGCTAAAGGGATAAAATATAGCAAATACCTATTAATTAATGGAGACAGCTTAACTAGTGGTAAAGTCTTGGACCTACAATCAAGAGATCCCATATCTTCACCTTCTCAACACACACATACACCGTGTTTACTTATTGAGAGGGTTTATGATGTGTCATTGTGCTTATTATAAATACAGATTAGTCTTTTGTTTATCTTTTAATCTTTCCACTCAAATATAAATAAATAATAGCTTAGTTTTTATTTTAACAGTTTCTTAGAGAGCTACATGGATACGTATTCTTGTTTATAAAAATCTAATACTTGGGTTATAACATAAATTATGAATTATGAAGTTGATATGAGATTTCTATTGATGCTGTAAGATATGGGTAAAAAATGAAGAGGACACAATACAAATAATGCTAAGTGGATGAAAAAATATATCATGTGTGACAAGTCTATGGGTGAGTATTATGGGTAACAAGTTTTAAGATTGATTAAACACTATCGCTGTGATTACATTATAAATGTGGACTAAGAGACAAAGGCATTTTTTATAGATACAATGGTGGAACTTTTGCTTGCTTTTTTGATATCAAATCGATGGATTTAATTTTGTATATTTAATTTATTTATTTATCTCTGTCTTTTATACGTTCAGCTGAAAAATATTTCAATATTATTCGGGAATCGTTGGAATGAAATATCTTTGATTTAGTCAAAAGTTTCTTCTAAATTCAAATCAGAAAATTATTTGAAATTATCAGGTACCAAATGTCACACAACTTAGGTATGTTTTCATAATTCATTTTGCTCTCTTGTAAAATTGATTATTTTTTGCAGCAGACTTTTTTGCCTTGTGGGTACCTAACTATAACGCCTTCATTTATAATATTAGAGATGTAATGCGTATATGTATTTTAATGTTAATCAACTATCTAGGTACGTTTGTGCAATGTGTATTCACTAATGTTTATGAACGATCTCTTTGTTCGAGGAATAAGTGATTAACTCATAAACAAGGAATTTTCAGACTGCGTTCATGACCATCAATCGGTAGGTATAAAAATATGTAGTTATATTAATACATATCTATATATGTCTACAATGCACATACTTGTAAATGAGGTACAAAACCATATAAATTACCCAAACGCATAGAGATTTCATTGAGCCCTTAGGAGTTTAGCTCATCCTGAGCCTTTATTTAGTTTAAATAAAGTCCTGGTCCATAATTTAGTTTAATTTGTTTTTAAATTCAATATTTCACAACTATTTTGTACGAAAATGAAATTGGCAGAAAGGGTAATGATACTTAATGATACTTATCAACCCTTACAATTAGGTATTATTATTAATTTGAAATAATCAATCTAATTTGAATAATACCTAATTATCAAAGTACCTTAGCTATAAAGGTTATTATTAGGTACATGTAACCGAGGATTACCTTTCTATGCCTCTTATATTTAAGTGTAAAATAGTTATGAAATTTTTAAAAAGGTTTATTATCGACCAACAGTTCTTGATTGAAGTCCATATTAATAATTTATTAATAAAAAAAAAATATTATATAGAGTTATTCCACTTTTGACTTTTTATTGCTTACACATTTTAAATGAATAAAGTTAACAAGGAATAAGTATATATTGTGTTTTATTAACAAATTATTGAATAACCGTGTCGGTGGACACGTAGTATAATTTCATAATTATGTAATTTGAAACAAGTGTTTCTTTCTACTATAGATAGACGATAGAATCTATAGTAGAAAGAAACACATGTTTTAAATTAGGAAATGATTGAAATATTGAGGTATATTAGATGTAAAAGCAAATTTTACTAAATTAAGGGCTAGCTCAGGATAAACGCCACATTGATAAATTGGGCTTTATAGGGATTACATACAGTCAAGTATTTATATAATGTTTTGTTTATTTTTTGCATTTTGGCATATTTTGACAATTTTCATAGGTAAATAGTGTAATGATGCATGCCTATTTCACCATCCTAGCTGAGCGATTATTGCATGCGGAGATACAGGCGTGATGTGACGGTATAGATATAGGTAGGTATAGATGTATGCAAATTGGTAAGTAGGTGTTAACCTATCTATAAATTATATAATAAAGATTAACTGAGATGTTAATCATAATGAATTAATTTGTACAAACGCGCCGGCATTTTATGATAAATTGCGAATGTACATAATGATTATAACTTCTATGTAAGTATTATACTTTGATTTTTCGCTTCGGCAACCAATAATAATATCATGTATTTATTTTTTTGTTATGTATGGTAAGAAAGTGATTTTTTTTCCCGTGGAACATTAAAATATATATTATGTCAATTTCTACTATAGGTTATCCAATAGTATCCAGTTAGAAAATGTATAATAATAATAATAAACTTTATTGTACAAAATATATGGATACAAATGATAAGGTTACATGGTATAAACGAATAATTTTGCACAATGGGCGAGTTTATCGCAGGGACGCGATATCTTCCAACTAACCCAAAATATATATTGATGATCATTGTTGTATTTATTTTTATTATCTTTCACTGTACAGTGTACACCGTTACAAGATATCACATAAGCCATATGAGGGGCGAGGTGGTGCATCTTGTCCAGTGACTGTAATTTAATATAAATTCATAATTATGCCATGAAATTCGACTATGTACAGGAATACAAATACCTACAGAATTACAAATACAAATTATATTATAAATACAATTTGTACCCCTCATCCATCTCACACCTGGATGCCCCATGATATCTTGTATGCCCCATGTACAGTGAAAGATAATAAAAATAAATACAACAATGATCATCAATATATATTTTCTAACTGGATACTATTGGATAACCTATAGTACAAATTGACCAAAATATATTGATTTCAGCGATGAAGTCAATTTGATTGACAATGTTCTTGGAAGACGAAAGACGTCTGTCTCAATAATTAACAGTATAGTAATTTTTTTTTTTTGTTTTTTTTATTACCTACATTATTGAATTCTACTATCTAAACACCAACACAGTGAATAATGCAATTAAATAAATCGAAAAACACCTACACACGTAGCGGGGAGATTTTGAAAAATCTTTGTTTGAAAATACTTTAAAAAATTCTATACTACTACTACTACATTATACCATCACAGCATATCCCACCAGAGGTGTATTCAATGGACGCAATTAATATCCAGATTATCCTCTCCATGTCAATAAAAGAATAAGACGTTCAGGATGGATGGCATGCTTCAACTTGTTAATTGGTGAGGTTTTACGAACACCTGCTTCTTACAGGACACTCGAAAACTGACAGAAAAGAATGGGGGAACAATTCTTTACCGGGAGCTCCGCGGGGAAGAATGAATGCAATTTATAAAATTGAAGGATGGCTTGGATGTTTATTGCATGCGGCAGTTTTGCTGGCTGCCCCACTTGTGGGATATGTATGCCTTGATGACATAGTATTACAAATACCAAAATATTACAAAGATTTTTTATTTATTTATTCATTCTTTACTGTACATTGATTACAAAACAATTACATAAAAGGTATACATTCAAATTAAATACAATCAATATACTGAGGGCGAGATTATCGCAAAGTTTTTCGTTTGTTTTCTTATTAATCTTTTATATTATGTATATATCTAGGTATTATTAAAATGTGATATTTGAAATAAATAAAATGTATATCTTATGTAAATGTCTATTATAACATATTATTTAATTATTTGTATTAATTTAGGTAAATTTATTTTGTAAATACATGTAGTAAAGTATATTACTATTTTAGCCTAAATCACTCGCTTGTGAGTGGATAGCCTTTAGAAGAATAGAATAATATTATAATAATATAGGAATAGAATAAAATTATTATAATATAGGAAGATTATATTTTGTTAATAATAATAACAAATGTGAAAATATATGTACCAAAATTTAATTGTTAATAAATATAATTTAATTGTCAATAATTACAATTCTTTCTTTAATTTCTTATGCCCCTAATTATTAATCATTCCAATCCATTTACAAATACTATACTACGCCCTCATGCAGTATCCCAAGTGGTGTAAACAGAGAGAGTTTCAATCCTTATTCATTCATTTGTACCATCAGATTTTCCGCAAATGGGGTAGCCTGTATGTAAAAAAAGCATACACGTCTCTCCGTATAGCATTATAAATAAACAGTAAAAGTTAAAAAAAAAAACAATCAGGATGGGAGGCATACCTCATAGCACATGATGTCTTATAATTTCACACAACTACATAATTATATTTATGACACACATAGGATGACCTATAATATGATTCTTGTTTCATAGAGTCACCGATAAAGAATAGATTTTACACTCTTTTGATTGGAAGTTAATCATTTGAAGTTGATTAGTGGCTATCTGGCTGGTGGGAGATGCCTTAATCGTAGAGATCTATGTATGTAATAAAGTAATAAACCACCCTCTTCATTTTTAAAAATATTTTTTTACGTGGATCAACAACAATTACCACGTGGATCAAATCCTAAAGGACGGCCGCGTGTTGAGTAAGATAAATCGGCGAACATGTATGAGAAACTGGATGATTGTGAAGGAAGCGAAAGAAGTTTGTAAGGATAGATCTATATGGCGTCCCGTTATCTCTGCTTACCCCTCCTGGGACACGGCGTGAGGGTATAGATAGATAAATAGAAACGTGTAAATTATTGTAAGTAGTATTCGAGATCTCGTGGTTTTTTAATCGACACTGGCTGCGGGACCTTTTGGCCGGCCAGTCCTTCAGACTGCCCATCATGGCACCTCTTGTGTGGACAAATTTGTTAGTGTAGAAATTTTATCGGATAAATGGAAGTCCCCAGACTTCTGAGCTATCCGGGTGGACGGTGGGTCTCCTTCAATGTGCGGGACCTTGAGATACGAACATAATTTTTTTTTTTTTTTTTATTAATTCTTTACTGTACCTACATTGGTTACAAACAAGTACATAAAAGGTATACATTCAAATTAAGTACATACAATCAATATACAGAGGGCGAGTTTATCGCAAAGGCGCGATCTCTTCCAACTAACCCAAATAACGGGTATAACCCATGAGAGATTGTATATTATTATAGTGTTTAAAGAATACCAGCCTTTTGCAGGTCAATAGAAAGCTTGAAAGAGAAGTGAAAGATTCTCCAAGGAGTCCAAATAACAGTGTTGAGATTATTAGTATATTATTGTATGATTATTGCCTAACAAAGAACAAAAGGTCCCATCTCATGTAATAATAATAATATATAAAAGCCCATGTCATAAATAATAATTCTTCGTCATTTTACTGCTTGCATACTTTTATTTCGGAAACATGCGCAACTTCAGTTTATGTACAGCTGCATATTACAGTTCATAATATTATTTGAGTCCATAAGGTGGTTTAAATTGTTCAGGGATTTTACGCAAATCGTGCATTGAGAAACCAACATTTTCCCACCTCCATTACGCATTAGGTCTTCCTATACGCTTTATTATTAAATTAATTTAACATAAATTATATCAAAATGGGGATGCACATTTGCACAAGACATAAAATGTCAATGAAATGAAATCTTAAACAGAACAATCTTATGTATCTAATCAATGTTCCACTCGGAAGTACCAAAGTAGCACATAGCCTACTCCAGTCAGTCTTTGCGTCAATTGAATCATCTCTTCCCCATTGACATATACCTATAAATGTGATGTAGTAGGTCTATGCTCCTCCCACGACGTTCCATACGCTCAAATTTATTTATTCATTAAAACATAATTATACAATCCAATATGTTGTTGTCGTAAGAACTATATTATGTTAAAACTATAAGTGGCACATCATCATAAATGTTACTCTGATCTTTGAACATTATCCATTCCCTTCCTTTTCTCTCCCCCCACTCCCCAGTCCTAAAAATGCTCACCTGCAATTGAATTTATATCATTGTTTTTATTCTTTCTTTCATATTCTTATACATATACCTCTTTAAAAAATATAGTAATATCTTTTATAATAAAATCTTTTATCTTGAATATCAATTATTTCATTACATCACTTACTTTTTTTAACAATCATTCTGTATTATATAACTTAAGTTGTAATTGGCTTTAATTTTGTTCAATTATTATTTTGTTTATTATGTAATATTAGCTGTAACTTAAAGTTTGAAATAAATAAATAAATAATAAAAAAAAACAAATATTAAAAAACTGAAGTAGGTAAGTATGCATTATTAATTATTTAAGGTTTATATCATCTTAAAGACTTGGTTTATTTTGTTTTGTTTTTATCATTATTATCAGTTTGTCTATTGTTTTATTTTATATGTATATACCATGTTATACCTAATCTAATTATTCATGTCTCAATATTTTGTAAAATAAAGTTTACTTTTATGATTAGGTATAATATTATTTTGAAAGAGAAGCGTTCAGATTAGGGCGAAAGAATAATAATCTCTCATTAGATATCCCTTAAACATGACCTAGCCAAGATCATGACATCTCTTGTATTAGAGAAACTACATACCTACTCTGTACATATTTGCTGAGTGCGTTGATGTAAGCGCGTATACACTTATTGTTACAAGAACAATACATTTTTACAAACTGCATCACTGAAAGAACATCTGTTTTTAGAAAACAGAAAAAAAAAACAATTGTAAATTGACATTTCCAAGTGTTTTGTCCAGAGAATTTAACAATATCATTGAACATAACATAATCAAATCACATAACTACATACATATTTTACGACTATTTGTCAGAACACTATACAATTCCATATTTACTCTTCTTCTTCTTTTCGTGTCGGTCAGCAAACGATAAATAACAAAAACACCAAATCCACATCTACACTCCCATTCCCTCCCAGAAAGCGACGAGATCTCTTTCAGCTCCCCCTAGGTGAGTTCGCCCCACGAATTCCTCCCAGGACACTGTCTGGGAACCATTGGGCATGTCAGGCGGTGTCCAGTGTTTTGCTCTTCTCCACAGTCACACGCCGTGCTCTCATCCAAACCCCATCTCTGAAGGTTCTTTCTAGTGCGTCCCACTCCTGTTCTGATCCTGTTGAGGGTTTTCCACATTGGCCATGGTAGGTCATGGCCCGGAGGCAGGGCTTTCACATATTTACTTATATAATTTTAATGGGTTAGTTGGAAGATATCGCGCTTCTGCGATAAACTCGCCCATTGCACAAAATTTATTTGTCTAGTTTAAATTGTTTATTTTCTCCTTGTATACTATTTTTGTGGAATAAAGATTTTTATAATGATTATAATTTAAAAAGAAACGACATAATGATCAGCATTAATTCTTTATTATATTTCTAAGCCTTTTCCAACCCAAATCTTTCAACACAGATATCAAATTTAATGTTACTATAATTACAATCAACGCATTTCCCTTAACCCTTAAGTAAGGTAAAACCATTGGACTAACTGTATACCTATATAATTATTATTCTCAAGTACCATAAAAATGGAACATTCAGTAAGGGTGGCATACCTACCTCATGGCTGAGTTTAAAACTAAAATTTATTTGATGGATCATTCCTACTATAGGTATCTAGTTACCTACAAATGGTTTATGTTGTTTATAATGTAATGCTATCTATACACAATGAATAAACCAGACGTGATTGCATCTAAAACAATAATATTTATACAAAATCAAAACACATAAAATGTTTCTACCTAACACTAATTATAACCGACATAGATTTTGTAATTAGGTACGTACCAGACCTGGGTATTTAACGATTGATAGAATAACGAGAAAAAAAAGTTAACTTTTAACTATTGTGTTTATTCATACCATCACGGGATTTACCACCACCAGTTGACTAGCTGCTTCTTATGAACATGCAGTTTCTCCTCTATATGTCTATAAAAATTGAGACGTGCAGAACGGGTGGCATATCTCGTCGCTGAATAGAAGATTTTAAATGTTTTCTACTACTACTACTACTATACCATCACGGCATATCCCACAAGTGGGGTAGCCAGCAGATCAGCTGCACGTAAGAAACATGCAAACTGTCCTCTTCGTGCCAATATAAAATCAAAACATTCAGGATGGGTGGCAAGCCTCCTCTAAATGTTTTCTCCGTAGTGTTTTATGAATACTCGTCTTTGAAAACCTACATAAAAAAGTCTTACTTAACCAGGGACTCTCCTCACTACTGTATTGTGTTATTCTAAAAAAATATTAATGTTTCTAACTTCCATTAGATGAATTTTGTTACTTATCTTTGAAAAGGGGTCGGAAGAAAGCAGGGAACTATTACTGACATTTTGATACCTACCGGTTCCATTTTTTCTAGACAAATTGTTGGAGGACCGTTGCCTAACTTCCTCTCAGAAAAATAGACAGTTAACAAGCTTCACAATCTCTAATATTTTTTATGCATCATCATTGAACAACAAAGTTAATTAGACATCGCCCTCTGTAATAATAATAAACTTTATTGCACAATAAGGAGTATATATAATTAAAAAGTTATACCAATAAAAATGATATTGTGCAATGGGCGAGTTTATCGCAGAAACGATTTCTTCCAACTAACCCATCAATGTAATAAATGAAATTAAAGAATTATACACATACATACATTATTGAATTATATAATTGATATTTTTGTGATACTTTGTATATTGATTTGAAATATTGTAACCAGTGTACAGTGAAGAATAAAATAAATTCGTTCGTTCGTTCGAATAAAAAAAAAAAGAGTTCGTCGGTAGCCTGGAGGAAGAGTCTCGGCCTCGTGAACACGGGGTCCGTGGTTCGATCCCAGGTCCCGGTAAACTCCCCTTTCACGACACAAGCTTTTAGCTTACTGTGAAAGGTGTATAAGGTTGTATTTGGGTTTATAACAAAACCCAGATATATCTTTAAAAAAAAAAAAAAAATAGACAAACATAACCTTACAAAGTCCCGTCGGGCATAAGCAGAGGTAGGTACTTTTTTACCCTTTCCTCCTTGTGTCTTTCCTCTCTTCCACTCTTGTGCACTTATGGATGTTGAAAATCTATACCTAATCCATTCTATTTTTTTTTTAATATAACGTAAATAAATAATAATATAAAAAAATATTCAGGGGATTATTGCTATATAATTATTATGATTATTTTAAATTCTCTCTGTATTTCCAAGTGAGTTAAGTTTATTATCGAGGTAAGTGTGAAGATTGGATTTTTATTTAACTTATCACGGTGAGATTATTATTGCAGACTGATCAAATACATAAATCTTTTTGAAACGATTCATTTTGGTTTTTAAGTTCAATTTGCGTTTGATGAAATAATTCGTTCATTCACGAAATGAATTAAATTTAGAAATCGAAATAATACTCAGCAAAATGCACATCATTTGAAATAGAGACAGAAGAATATACAGTAGGGAAATTATATAATACATTACTAAGAACAATTAACTCTTTATCGTGTAATAAAAGCGATGGTATACAAGTTATAGAATACCATGATTGCATTAATTGAAACAAGTTTTCGTTCTACTATGAATTAAACAATTCGAAAGACGTTTCTCCCGCGCTTTTCAATCTATCATAGAACGAAATTTTCAAACAAAATTCGTGCATATAATCCAGTAATAAAAGCTACATGCAATAGGCATGAAAAGCATAATAAATCTTCTATACAAAAATGTTCACACATAAATGTTTGAGTATCTTTCGAGCCATGGCTTGCCCTTACGATCCAATAGCGAGCGTCTTCTGGCGATATCAGCTCATAGCTCAAACTTTTTTACAAACTCTTTTTCTGTTCATGGTGCTAGCTGTTGTAATAGTTTGCCTTCCAGGATAAGGTTGCTCCCCACTCTTCAAGCTTTCAAGCGGGCGGTCAAGGACCATTTTATCACACAAAATATGGCTTCTGTATCCTAGTCCCTTTTCCTACATATTCTTCTCCTTTTTTACCTCCTCTTTCCTTTCTTTAAGATTTTCTTTATGTGAAATGAAATTGGGTTAGTTGGAAGAAATCGCGCCTCTGCGATAAACTCGCCCTCTGTATATAGATTGTATGATTGTCTTTGTTTTAAATCTATTTTTGTGTGAATTTGCTTGTTATCAATGAACAGTAAAGAATAAATAAATAAAAATAAATAAAATAAATATTTAGAACTTATAGAAAACTTCAAATACCTGAAGAAGGCCTTAGTATGTCATTACGTTATGTAGTCTCTGTCGTATCTTTTGACTAATTAGGTAGAATTCGACTCGTATCCGATGAAAGTCTCATCGTACACGAAAGATCTATCTAATCCTTGTTTTATAAATTATACATACCTGGGCTTTCACACCTTTACTGGGATAATAATTTATGTAATATTATTAAATATGCAGGAGTATTTTGAACGTGCCAGCAATAATATAGACATCGTGATAATACGGGAGATTCCAATACTCGGTAAATGTTGGAAAATACCAAGAATTTAAATAGGATGAAATGACAATAGGTACAATAAGGCACATTATAATAAGATTATTTTTATGTAATATGCTGCCGAAAAGGAAAGACACGAGAACAAATTGGGAAAGTACCTTCCTAAATATATTGCATCTACATATATTTATGAATATATTATAATGACCACTGTTTCGGCTTTTTAATCCTATACCTATATCCTACACCTTTTTATATTAAACACAACCGCCTGTAAATAATCCTTGTTTAATATTAAAGTTAATAAATTTATATTTTATATATTATGTAACTATAATTATATTATAATAATTATAATTTATTTATTTGTTTAGGACAATATACGGCAATTGCCTTTACAAGTGCCTACATAGATAGACTTTAAAGTAAGTATTACGTAATCATTCGACACATAAAAATAAACATAGGCACAAAAATATAAAAACACATCTCATAACTATTACTTACGTACTCCAGTTTAAGTAAAAAAAAATTAATACAAATACCTACAATAAATTAATTCAAAAATATATCCATCAATCATATACCTAAATCTATTATATTTAAAGTTTAAACACACAGCAAAATTTATTATCATAGGAACAAAAATAAAAGAGGAACGATGCAATTAAATTTAGATCGATCATCGTTCATACCACACGCCCTTTCTCACAAGTAGGGTAGCCAGCGGACAAACTGCATGTAAAAATATGTGTAGTTCAATTATGAATGATGTATTGAGCATATAAGGCCTGGCCAATGGCCCGCCCGTGAGGACAATTTTGGTTAGAATTTACAAATAAGTAGGAGTTATATGAGAGTGCTCTTCCGTCCGCAGGGGTTCCGTAGGCCCGGGCGTCCCTCTTTCACAATACACCGTTCCTATGACAACGATATCAGAGCGCAAGGAATGTCGTGGGAAGAGGTGACGCAATTGGCACAGAGACGCTCTGAATGGAGGAGGCTGGTTTCTGCCCTGTGCTCCCAAGAGGAGCGTTGAGGGCGATGATGATGATGATGATGATGATATGAGAGTACTCCTGAGATATCCGGGTATGTGGTGGGACTCTCTTCAATATCTGGATGTATTTGACACAAGAATAGTAGGTAACAAAGCAATAATAATTGTAGTAGTGAGTAGTGCCTTGTAGTGAGTATCTCCTCCAAGGGATATCAAGGGTTGTAATTTAAGGGAGAATTTTGTCCGGGGGAGCCTTTAAGGCAAATCCTGAACCCTCCCTTTGAATTTTTCTTTTTTGTTTCGTTGAGTCTCGATGATGTAGAAGCTCAGCTCTTAAAACATCCAGGGAAGTGGTGGGTGACAAAACAAAACATGATAAAATCAACCAATATGTTTTTGGAATGATACGTATACAAAACTCATTTTAGGCATCTGCTTGATGGTCACAGGAGTTATTGTAAACAATATTGTATCAACTATAATTGTCACGTCAAAACACTTGAAAATTTCTAGTAGGCAAACAAATGGGCATTCCTTTACAAACGTTGATTATCTTACATGCATATATTTTTTTATAATGCAGATGTTTTCTCTTAAAAGAAACCCCATGAGACAATAATAATTGTTGTAGGTATGACCACGTGGATATAATTCTCAAGAACTATCACGTACTGTGTAAAAGAAATTAGCGTGTATAGGTACATGAAAAACTTTTTGAATGTGGAGGAAGCGAAAGATCGAATTAGTGTTCCGTCTTATCCGTCTAACCCACTAGGGATGTCTTACTCTAATTAAGTACCTACTTACGTTTAATTATAACGTACGTTTATCCCGTGGAGCACCTAGTAAAGAATTGGTCTCGCAATTCTCTCCGCAAGTTTTCGAGTGTCCTGTAGAAGGCAGGTGTTCAAATTTTTTTTTGACATTTTGCATCATCAATTCAGCGATTAGGTTTTATTTTATTTTTATTTTATAGAGACACTCACAGAAAACTGACAACACAATACATAAATTACAAACATACAATAAGATCTGGCCAGTGCCCCAATTAAGAGCGTCTACAGCATGCACAATCAGAGAATTCAATTAAAGCGTGATTCAATATAATGCCACGATAATGAAAACGATAATCTCAATATAGTGATAATCTTGCCACTGCACATCATTTGCCACCCATCCTGAATTTATTGATTTTATATTGGCGCGGAGAGGGCAGCTTGCAAGTTTATAATATGCAGCTGGTTTGCTGACTACCCCATTTGTGGAATATGCCGTGATGGTATAGTAGTAGTAGTAGTAATTATAAGGTGATATGCTCTCTATTTATCTATACCATCAGGACATCTCTCACATACATATATAATTTTTGAGGACGCCGCGCCGATGAGGGTACGGAGTTTTTAAATTAAGGTTTCAGATACTGGATTTCAAATTATATTCGGATGTTACGCGGATGCGGTTATGGATATTCATTAAACCCCTAATCAAAAGCATCATTATAGCAGATTATCTTATATATGTAAAAAAACTATAAAAATAATATATTATACTCATTTTTTCTTCATCCTTCTTACAATACAATCATACGCAGCCAGTACATAGACAAAATAGGCAAATACCTAACGCATTTAAATTGATTTAAAAGTTATAGATTGTCTATCATTCAATGAATGTAATGTAGTAGCTGACGTGCGATGTCAAGAAATTATTGGAATTATCATGTTACAGACATCAGTAAACAAATAATTACCTACAAATTCTCTAATAAATCCCGCGCTCATTATTATTATTCATTAGGTATACTATGTTAAACAAAATCCATTAGCACCGTGCATTTAGATAATATATGTATCATCCATTTTCTTGTTGTAATCATCGCCTTAAATCATAGACTTATAACGCTGTTCTAATACGAGAAACAGATTTCACAAATTACTCAGTTTTTGGAATAGTAAAGCAGGGTCCAAAATCAACAGCAAGACAATAAACGAGTGATGTTGCACTCCAAAATATTAAGATACTAATGGTCTCCCTTGTAAGTATTGCAGATCCCATATACATCGCATATCGCGCCGTTTAATGGAGGATCCATCTCAAGGGCGCGGGAAACTATGTTGGAAGAGCGATGTCTTCAACTTACTCCTGAACGTTGTTATCGGTTGGTTTTTACTGAGGTCCTCGGGGAGTTGGTTCCATATGACGGGTCCTGCGACGCCAAAAGCCCTATCATAGAAGCAGGGCTTGTTTGATCTATTATTATTCCAGCAAGTTGGTGAATGTCTCAGCTGAGCGTAGAGGTCTACTAGCAGGTGTTTTGAGAACACAAAGCTCAGAAAGTGACTGAGGTGCCATATTGTTCAAAGCTTTGTAGACTATAAGATACAGTTTGTATTGGACCCTTTCACCTGACCTGATCATCTCTCATAAAAGGACCCCTACAATTGAAAAAAACAATGAATGCTCTTCAAGTTTAGTGAGTACTGAGACTGCCTTCACTAATTGATATGAAATTATTTTGGACCCAAAATTTGATTGGACTCGTTACCAATGTTTCTAGTCTATATAAATTTGTCTATGGTTGTAATGTTTTATTTTAAGAAATGTTAATTAAAGACGGAAAATATTTTTTGTTATTTTTATCATGTACCAGTGTCATGCTTTTCATGTACGCAAGAAAGCATTGCATGTTTACAAAAAATCTGGGTATTCTCTGAAATTGGAATAGAACAACGATGAGATCGTGAAATATCTCAAATTCTTAATCCAAATTAAAAATTGGCGAGGAGAGGGGAAAATAATTAAGAAAATTAGATGTCTTCTTAAATTTTTTAACTAAATTGTAGAATAGTGAACTTTTTATTACGAATGTACGACCAATATAAAATAGTCTAGTCCCCCCGCTGCTATCTATAAACATATTCATTCGTATATTATGCAGGCAAATTATATTGCATTATATTTATTTATTTTATTCTTCACTGTACATTGTTTACAATATATATAATGAGTTACAATTCATTGGATTGGTCTGCAACGAGTTTTGACTTATTTTTCCACTTCTCCCTATTCTCAGCTAGTCTCTTCAACTCCATATATGAGCCACAGCTCATGTCCCTCTTCAGTTGGTCCATATAGGCGTCTCTCGGTCGACCTCTGCCATTTGTGCCTTCGGTCCTGCCCTCTGCGATTGCGATGAGCAGTCCTGGGTGCCTGATGTTGTGGCCAATCCAATTAGCTCGTTGTTGGCAGATTCTTTTGAGGAGTTGCCTTTTTTCGCCAACCCTGGTTAACACTTCTTCGTTTTCGACGTGTTCCGACCAATGAATCTTCAGCATGCGTCTATAGCACCACATTTCAAATGCCGCTAACCGTCCGCTTTCCCTCTTGCTGATGGTCCACGTCTCGCACCCATATAACAAAATGCTCCACACAAAGGCTTTAGTGAGATTCTTCCTCACACTTAGATCAATATTAGGGGATTCTAATATTTTGGATTTTTTGTTAAAGGCAATTCGTGCCTGGTTTATTCTGCTCACAATTTCTGATTTGGAGCGTCCGTCTTGGTTTATTCTGCTGCCCAAGTACACGAATTCTCTTACTTGTTTGATGCTCACTCCATTTATGGCAATGTTCGCAGTCGCTTCCTCCCTTCCAACGACCATACATTTTGTTTTGTTTTGTTTTACAATAATACAAATTAAAACAGTTATCGTAGAAAATATCAGTTATACAATTCAATGAATTGAGGGCGAGTTTATCGC